>JACGWL010000533.1:0-20862 GCA_034509725.1 Sesamum angolense
CGCAGTCTTTGACCTTGCATAGTGCTTTGAAGAATGGTAGGCATTTCTCAGCGGATTTTGATATGAACCGACTAAGCGGGGCCATCTTTCCTGTCAGTCGTTGCACTTCGTTGATATTGGTGGGGGGTCCCATACCCAGGATAGCCTTGATCTTGGCAGGGTTGGCCTCGATGCCTCGTTGGGTTACCATGAATCCTAGAAAACGCCCTTCACTGACCCCAAATGCGCATTTCCGGGGGTTGAGTTTTAATATGTACTTTCTTAATACCGCGAAGGTTTCTTCTGAATCTTCCACATGGCTGCAAGCTTCTTTACTTTTTACTAGTATGTCGTCCACGTATACCTCCATGTTCCTACCTAAATGAAGTCGGAATATTTTGTCTACTAGCGTTTTCAGCCCAAAAGGCATGGTTACGTAACAAAACGTTCTGTTTGGGGTAATGAAGCTGACCCTTTTGTGGTCTTCTAGTGCAAGCATTATCTGGTGGTATTATTGTGAAATGTCCATCATGCTTAAGAGTTCATATTCGGATGTGGAGTCCACCAGTTGGTCAATTCTAGGTAGTGGGTAGAAGTCTTTGGGACACGCCTTGTTGAGGTCCCAAAAATCTATGCACATCCTCCATTTTCCACCTGGTTTGGGGACTAAGACAACATTGGAGAGCCATTCGGGGAATTATATCTCCTTGATGTGTCCGGTCGATAATAGTTTGTTTATTTCTCCTTAGATGTTTTGTCTTTTTCAGGCCCGAAGTGTCTTTTTTCTGCTTTACCGGCTTGATACTAGGGTCTAGGTTAAGGTGGTGTGTGATGACACCCGGGTCTATCCCCTCCAGGTCCTGGGGATTCCATGCGAAGATATCTTTGTTCCTTCGAAGGCAGTTGATTACTTGACTTCGGACATTTTTAGTCATCTTGGATCCTATTTTCATGACCTTCTCCGGATCACCAAGTGTAAGCTAAAGGGTGAGGAATTCCTCCACGGGTTGGACCGTGGTGGAGGTTTCTTTGTCTGATTTTGGACTAGGTACTGAATCCTTACCTTGTACATTCGAGTCCTCAGTTTTCGGGGGTTCTTCTGTCCTTCTCTTCATTCCCCTTTTGATGGCTTCAACAGAGCATTTGCGTGCCTGCAAGGCATTGGCCTGGGCTTCACCCACTCCCATAATCACCGGGAGCTTGATTTTCATGTGATAATTGGATATGATGGCTCGAAAAGCGTTGAGTGTTGGTCGTCCTAGGATGACATTATATGCGGATGGGATGTCTACTACCAAGAACTTGAGCAAGCATGTCTTCCATAAGGGAGTAGTTCCTAGAGTTAAGGGGAGTGAGGCCATGCCTCTTGGATGAACTACCTCCCTAGCGAAGCCATATAGTGAAGTGTCTACTGCTTTGAGGGGTGCACCCCCTAATTGCATTTGATCGTATGTCTCTCCAAAAAGTATGTCGGCCAAGCTACCTGAGTCTATAAAGACACACTCCATTTCATAGTTGGCTAGCAAGGCTGTGATGACCAGGGCGTCATTACCCTGTGTCCTAGGTCCGCGTCGCTACTTTTGATCGAACTGAATGAGAGGGGCATCGTTGGCGGACTCCACCTCTATCATTTCTCTTGCGGATGTTCCATAGGCCTCTAGTACCTGGGCCTTTCTAGTCCTTTGTGAGTCTCCACCGACAGGACCACCTGCAATTATCCTTATCACACCCTTCTAGGTGGGTCATTGACTTCGATCTTTCCCGTTATTGAAGGTCCAAGTATGTTTTTGACTGGGGACCCGGGACTGGGACTTTTTATATTCTTATATATGTCAGTTTTGTATTTCAGGTATGGCCCGGACAAATTGGTGTAGGAAGAGAGAACGGAATTCTTGGAAGTTTTCGATCACGACCGGGGTAGCTAGTTGAACTATTGCTACGCGGCCCGGGCAAAAGTAGTGACGAAGCCTCGAGACTGAATTCCATCAGTGTATCCGTGCAGTAGGGCTGCATTCTGGAAACGGGACAAGTGCTCTTGTGGATCAGAGGTACCATCGTATTCAGTCATGGCTGGGGTATGATAGTTCATGGGCAACTCGTTCGTCATCACTCCTTCGATGAATTTGCTCTTCGGCTGATGCTCCCATCACCTAGTATTGAACATTCTTCAGCCCTTTTTGGAGATTCTCCAATCGGGCTAGCCATTGAGGGGGTACGTCTCCCACCTAGGCAGTTGGGTGGACGGTCCATCAGCCATGTTAGGCCTGGGTATCGCCAGAGCCGGGGCAGGTTGCTCAGGGGCAATACTTCAGAGGGAGTTGTCACTAGTGCAGGGGGAACGAGGACCGCCGGTTCCTCGCGAATGGCCGAAGCGATCATCTGTTGAATGGTTCCTAGGAGATCGGAAGACAGCTCCACAGGTGGGGCGTCTGGAGAGATGATGATCCTAGGAACGTCCGTTCCTGGGTCTGTTAACCTAGGCGTTGTAGTTGCTGCGGTTCTAGAAAGAGGGGCGAACGAGGCGCTTGAGACGACCTATAGGGCCTGGGTGGTGCCACTTGGTGTCTTCCCGGCTTTTTGTTTGTTTGCTACGTAGGTAGGTATTTTCATGATCTATTCACGTCTTAAACTCTGTGTTCCCACAAACGGCGTCAATTGATACATCGGGAAACGCACAAGTCCATTGAATTGATCTAACTAGATTGGGCCGTGAAATAATACAAGTCCGACAGAGGGGACCTGTAAGAAATACGTTAGCACTCCGATGTCCAAGTTAGTGATCGGTTAAAGAATAAAATAGAAGAATGCGTAAAAAAATGTAAACAGCGGATGATTGCTGTTAGAATGCTAGAATTTAATATGAGATAAAAACGAGAGTCAAACTCTAAAGAACCTGGGAGAGGTCCCGATTTGAAGGTAGGACCTCATATTTATAGCGGAGAGTCTTAGCTTTGAAGAAGCGTAGCTGGGACTTCTTTAATTAGCGAGGGTGGTAGGGCGGATAAGAGTCCGGGCCTAGGATTCCTGGATTCGGAGGGTTTGTTAGGCGGTGAGAGTCTGAGTTGACTAAGAGTCCAGTTAGCCTAGGACTCTTGTGCTGAGACAACATTGCCCTAATCCGGTTGGGTTGGTCGTGCGACATCTGGGCTGGAATAGTCATCTGGGCAGGTTGCATTCCTGGCCCTAATCCATTGATGGTTGTTGGGCTAGAGTTTTTGTTTGGGTATTCCCTTCCTCTACAGAGAAACCCCTCATCATCTTTTATTTGGGTCGTTTTGGATATACACATATCAAAACTAATGTCACTTTTTGTTTACCATGCATACACAATAATTTTTCAATACTAGACACAAGAAGTACTTAAATATAATAACAATTAAAACTAAATATTAAACTAATACAAAAATAAAAATAAAAATTTTCATGTTGGGAGTAACTAATACCAAATTAGGGGAGGAAATGGCTAAGCGCTTATTTAAGGGAATAAGAATTCCAATGGGAATAAGGGAGTGTTTGCAAAAACTTCTGCTTTTAAAAAAGTAATTTTTGCAAATAAAGTTGAAAGTTGTAGCAGAAGCAAAAGTTGATAGTGTTTGTAAAAAAAGTGAAAAGTAGATAAAAGCTAAATTGGATAGTGTTTGGAGAAAATTTACTTCTAAAATAAATTCAATTGATGAAAGATTGTTTTGTCCCCATAATGTTAAAGAGACATTATTTTTTATATTTCGCTTGTTGTGTATCACTAATAATTATTTTTTCACAAAAGATCATAAATTTTATTTCAATTATTATTTTATATTTATATTTTAAAAAATATCTTTAATTTAATAATGATCACACTAGGTAATATAATAATTAAATCATACACAATAATTAAACTTGCATGATTTCAAAAAAAAAAATTAATTAATCAAATAATAATATGTGAATGAAATAATATAATTAGATGATATAGCACATAAAATATAAAAAACTTAAAATTAAATATGTGAAAGTGTAAAGTTAATTATTGTTAAAGTTTAAATTATTTAAAAACTTCGATATCAACTTTAAATAGATAATTTTAAAAATAAATTTTAAAATAAAGTTGAATTAAGTTTATTATAATAAGGGTAAAGTTGTAAAAAATATAGTTGGATTTATTTATAAAAAAAAGTCAAAAAAACCACCTCCATGGTGTTTCCAGCTTTTGGTCTAATAGCGTTTTTTTAGCATTTTCAGAAGTAAGCTATCGCAAACACTTCAAAAATACTTTTTTGAGCCAGAAAAAAATGCTCGCAAACACTTGTATTTTCGAACATAGAGCATTTGATAGCAATAGACTTGGGAATGGGCATTCCCTTTTCATTCTAATCTTACTGACCAATCACCCCTAATAGATTTACAATAAGGGTTGTTTGAAAAGTTAAGGGTTAAAATGCATATATAAAACCCCTCTGTGTTTTAAAAAGTCCGCTAAAACCCCCACTGTATTTTTAAAATGTACCTTAATCGCCCATCTTCGTTAAATGCAACTAACAGCATTAACTTTTTAACAAAATAACCATTATACTCTTATTTAATGTATATTATTTCTTATTTTAGTAACTGTTGGATCTTCTTCGATCAAATAATGATCGTTAGATCTAATCAATTAATCTCAATCGTTAGATTTCAAAAAAGATGAAAGGTTTGGATTCAACAAATTATTTAATTTATATTATATATAAATAATTTAAAATTAGGGTAAATTATATTTTGCCATCCGAATTATGACTGTTTTTACACTTTGGCATCTAAACTTTTTTTGTGTCAACATACAATCTGAACTTTATGAAATTTTACACTTTACCATTTATAACTATTTTTCACCAAGTTTTTTTGTTAAAAAAACCTCATATGCAATGCACATGTGATATTTAAAGGTAATTTGATGTGATATTTTTCATATATGCACAATATGTGATGCTTTTTCGATAAAAAATCACCAAAAAGACGATCATATATGGTAAAGTGCAAATTTCACAAAGTTGAGATGGCAAGTTGACACAAAAAAAATTTAGATACCAAAGTGTAAAAACAGGCATAGTTCGGATGGTAAAATGTAATTTACCCTTAAAATTATAAAAAATTATTATTATTATTATTATTATTATTATTATTATTATTATTATTATTATTATTATTATTATTATTATATTATTATTATTATTATTATTATATAAAAAAGGTTTTAAAAAAACTAACTACCCCAACCCCTCCCCTGCTACCTACCCCCTCCCCAATCACCTGACCTACACCTCGCCCATCCTGCCCTACGCCACCCCAACCTCGTCGTCCCCCCAGAAGGTGGCAACGGAGCAGGGGCGATGGGCGTCACCCAGATAATGACTCAACGCCGTTTTTTTTTTAACTAATTTAATTATATTAATTAAATATTTTAGTTAATTAAGAATCATTTTTTATGCGTTCAGAAAATACACGGGTCCAAAGGATATGGACTGCCTTTCAAGCCTTGGTCGAATAGTACGAAAATTCTAAAATGGGACCTACAAAAAAGGGGTTAACACTCTGACGCACAAGTTAGTATGTATTTATTTTCGAAAATATGTAGATAGAAAAGTAGATAAATGCGATATGAGATATGGTGAATGATATAGGGTGTAGAAGTGTACGAACACGTGATAATGTGATTATGGAGTTAGAGAGTGAGAGAGGTGTGAGAAACGTGAGGAAGACATCTAGGGAGTGAGAAAAGTGTCAAGTTTGTGTGAGGGAGGTCCATTGAAGCAGTCTCCATAGGGTAGGAATGAAGTTGTACTTATAGGGAAGGGGGATACCCCCTCCCGACTGGAGTCTGCACGTTCCCTCTATTCTCACGAAGAGTGGATTGGAGTTGTTAGGATAATCCATAATCAAATCTTATCTTCTGTTAGACATACTGTTGAAGCTTATCTTCAAGTTGGGGGATGCCCCCCAGATTCGGGGGAGGCTGTGAGGGTTTGGAATCTTTCTCCAGTCTTGGGAGGACTCCTCGTTCCAATGAGTCCCAATCGCAAGGGGGAGTCCTCATGGGGTTGATGTGGGTCAAGGTGGTTTCTGACATATAGATTGATAAGATGCCACGTAGGAGATTGGCTGCCACGTATGTGAGTATTTTAGGCTAAATATTAGTCAAGCTTTGATCTTGGTCCAAGTAGGGGGATGCTCTGTTCTCTTGGGCTTTTTAGGATGTTACGGGCCTCTTGTTTCTTTCTCTTTTCGGATCGATTGGGCCTCTTTGGGCCGGCCTATTTTTATGCACATCAATAGCCCCCAACTCTAATAAGTGGAGATTTCCAGAGGGATGCCTTCCTCATGAAAATACAAGAAAACACATGTTAATACATCAAAGGTGGTAAAATAAACCTCCAAAATTATTAAGCTAAAATATTAAAGATGCTCATTGAGAAAAACTAGTATGTGAAAATTTATTCGGTGAGGGGGATGCCTGCTTTAGTGGTAGGGCTTATTCTGAACGAATGTCTGCCTAAAGGCAAGGCTTACTCGGAGAAGCGTCTTCGTCCTCTTGTTCCTCGTTTTTTCACCAAAGACGGTGTTTTTGTACTCCTTAGGCTCCTCCAAGTTTATGTATTGTCAAGCTAGCTCCAGGAGATTGTAAAAATTCACAGAGGGCTTCTTAGTTAAAAACTGAAGAAATTCCCATTTTGTAATCCCTGCGTAAATGCACAAATTAATGTATTAGATATAGCAGTAGGGACCTCTAAGGCCATTAAATTGAAGCATGGAAGATACTCCCTCAGTGATTCCCCTTCTCTTTGTTGTAAAGAGAAAAGGCTCATGATTGTTTTTTTACATCGTTTACTACTGGCAAAGTGATGCAAAAAGAGAGAGCGAAATTCTACGAATGATCGAATGGATCCCTAGGACAATTGATTAAACCACTGTCAAGTTGACCGTGTGAAGGTGTTCACAAACACATGGCACTTAACCTCAACGGTGTAATGGTGGAGAAGGGCAACATTCTCAAAGCAAGAGAGGTGCTCCTGCAGATTTGTGGTTCCATCGTACTCCGGCAGTTGGGCTCCTTCTAGTTGAGGGGTAGTTCGTCTACCAGGATTTTTTCGCTAAAGGGGGTGCCCTCCTGCTTCTCTTAGGGGACCCCAAAGACACACCTTTGCTGGTCCAAGAGGTCCTGCTCAAGTTTTTCAATGTGTGTTATCCAGTCCTTAGGGGTGCCTTTTTGTGGGGGAGAGTGCTCCCACCTTCTCACCAAGGGGACGTCCTATCACAAGGGTCTCTGTACATTGAACAGTGGATTAGTAGGAATATTAGAATTAAGTAATGATAATGATGGGGCTACTGAAGTTGGTCCATGAATGGAGCTAGTAAGCATCAGGGGGAGGTCTTCCAGCGGGAAGGGGGCCATTTTTCGGGAGGAGGTGCTATGTCCGTTGTTGGTAGATTCCATAGATCTCATGTCTTAGATAACTTTTCCCACAGACGGCGCCAATGATGCATTCAAAAAATGCACGGTTCCAAAGGATATGGACTGCTGTTCAAAGTTTGGACTGAAATAAAATGAATGCAAATCCTAAAGAGGGGACTTGCAAAAAAGGGGTTAGCAGTCCGACGCCCAAGTTGGTATTGGATCTTCAAAATTTTGAAAATAAGAAAGTAGATAAATACGATATAAATCAATATATGGTGAATGATATAGGTGTGAAGTGTGTAAGTGATAAACGTGTTGTGCAGTGCGTAGAGAGTGTTTAGAGAGTGAGAGAGGTATGAGAGACTTGAGCAAGACGTCTAGAGAGTGAGAAAAGTGTCAAGTTTCTGTCAGGGAGGTTCCTTGAAGCTATCTCCGTAGGATAGAATGAACCTATATTTATAGGGAGGGGGATGCTTCAGGCTGGAGTCTACGCGTTCCCTCGGGAAGAGTGGGTTGTAGTTGTTAGGAGAAGCCATAATCGATTTCTTATCTTCTGTTAGACGTGTTGTTGAAGCTTATCTCCTAGTTGGGGAATGCCCCCAGATTCGGGGAAGGCTGTGAGGGTTTGGAGTCTTTTCTAGTCTTAGGGGACTCCTCATCTCCAGTGAGTCCCAGTCACCAAGGGAAGTCCTCCTAAGGCTGATGTAGTCCAAGGTGGTTCCTAACATATGGGCCGACGAGATGTCACATAGGAGAGTGGGCTGCCACATGTGTGGACCTTTTGGGTCGAGTATTTGTCAAATTTTGATCATGATCCGAGTAGGGGGAACCATGTTCTCTTAGGCCTTTTAGGATGTTACGGGCCTCTCATTTCTTTCTTCTTTTTTGATTGCTTGGGCCTCTTTGCCAGCTTATTTTTATGCACATCAATTTTAAATAATTAAGAATAATTTAGTTTATACTTAAATTAATTTAAGTATATATTTAACTAAAGATAATTTTAAATCATTATTGTACTTAAATTTATTTAAATATGTATTTTAGTTAATTAAAAATAATTTTAAACATATGACTAATTAAGGATAATTTTAAATAATTTTTTTAATTTCTAAATTTTTAATTTTAAAATAACAAAAAATCATATTAATTAAATTAAAAATAATTCATTGAAATATTTTTAAAATATAATTAAAGGGAAGTTTTAATTTCAGTTTTAATAATTATAAAAATTATTTTAGATTTAAGTATAATTTATTTAAATTTTAACTAAATAATAATTTAAATTATGAATATTATATCATTTTTATAATTATTAATATTTATAATAGTTAAGATATTTCAAAATTTGAAAAATGAATTGTGAAGGAGGAAATGTATATATAATAGATTTAATATTTTTAAGTAAATTATAAAACTTAAAAAAATTATATATTTTTTTTATATTTTTATGTAAATAAATTTACAAAAATATTTTATTTTTATATAGATGAAAATACAAAAAAAAATTCACTCGAAACAACTAAAAGAAGTACATATAAAACATATAAACACCATTAGAGTATTTTAATAAAAACAATCCAAAATAAGGCCAAAAGCAACTAAAAACACCCTCAAACACACAAGGGGTGCGTGTAATGCACTTTCCATTAATTACTAATGAAAAGGGTATTTTTTGTTGAGTTTTACAAAACAGAAGGATTTTCAGCCTATTTCTAAAACAGGGAAATTTTTAATATTTTCAACAAAACACAGAGGATAAAATGCATTTTAGCCAAAAGTTAATACTTAATACACATCACTTATCCTACAATGTAAAAAACAACCACACTCTACTGATTCACAAATCACATTACTAAACCAATATTTGCATCATTGGATAAAGTTTGTGCATTTATTTTATCCAATATTTTTGTTCTAACGGACCCAAGCCACCACTTTTTTCATCTATAAAAGTAAACACCACATGATTGATTTTATAATTTAAAAGAAATTTCATCCACACCATCCTGTTTTTTATATTTTGTAGAAAAAAAGTAAAAAAGAAAAACTATGGCAAGAGCAAGATCTATAATTTTAGAGTTTCATTAAAAAAATATATGATTTTAATAAATATTAAATATTTATAATTTTTAAATAATAATAGGTATCCATCATTATGTCAAATTTCGTTGAAGTTAGTTGTAATGTATCGTTTACTTTATATGAAAAACAACCTTTTATCCTATTGGACAGGGAAACGGTATCTTTTGATGTTATAGAATCCTTGATACGAGTATAAACTATCTACAAATCTCTTGAAGAATTCCTTGATACGAGGCTAAACTATCTACAAATTCAAATTGAAGAACTCCTTGATACGAGTATAAACTATCTATAAATTCAAATTGAAAAACTCCTTGATATGAGAATAAACTATCAATAAAAATTCAAGTGAACTACATTTTGACTTGATCCTCCAACGAGGTACGTAGGCAGCTTGAAATATATTTTCAAGTTCAGTCACATGTAAAAAAAAAATCACATGTCATGGATCAATTTCGAGATATGTTCACTTCTTCACTTTGCTGCACTCGATGTTCATGAACAAGTCTCGAGGGGGCATTTGTAGACATGTAAAATTTCATGTCTAATTGAATGATGACAAGTGTAAAATAATATATTATTTATCAATCTTTATTTGTATTTTGGAATTTACTAAATTAATTCCAAGTATAAATAGCCAATGTAATTGATATTTTGATATATATTTTATCATCAAATCAATGGCCGCCAAATGTCAAAATAAAGTATTTCGGCCAATCAAATAATGCTCTGCAGTCAAAGATTCCAGCCAACCAGACCGCGCCATGTGGAGCAATTGCATGTATGCTCCAATCAAATCAAGACAAATATCGGTTATATTTATCTCTTTAAAAAAATGCAAATATTAAAGAGATAATGTCAAATTGACCAATCATATTATTCCAAATATATGATGTATTTATTTCTTTAAATTAAATTATAAAGAGATAATACAAAAGGTGTCAAGTATATCACAACTCTACCTCTTTGACACCTATATAAAGGGGTCCTTACACCTTCATTTGATACACAGAGCTCGAGAAGGAAAAGCCAACAAACAAGGGAAGATTGCAAAATTCCCTCTACGCAATTCCTCAAGTGACAGAGCTCGAGAAGGAAGAGCCAAGCAAGGGAAATTGCAAAATTCCCACTTTCAAGTCATCAAATTCCAATCAAGACCATAGCGTTTAATTTGGGATTATTGGCGAAAGCCCTCAAATTAACGTTATATAAATTCAAATTCAAGTCTAAAGGAGATCTACGTGGAGATTACTCTTTGAATTAGTCAAATTTGTCAAATATATATTTTGGAGGGAATAATCAAGGGATATAATAGAGATTGTACTCACATTGACATTTTAATCCAAATATTTTTATTTGTGATAATTTATTTGTGTTTTGATTTTTTAAACACGATAAAATTAGCGCTCACACGTGCCACAACGGCTAGTTATTTAAAATGAAAACCAACCAATGTTTTTGTCTCTTTCCCACATGTCATATGAGGTGGTCAAGTTGCTTTTAATTTAATTTGCCACATATACTTATTTTTATAAATATAAATAGTTAACTACATTAACTTTTTATTAATCAGTCTTTCTCATCACCAATTTCTTTTTTTTTTAGTCCATTCATTTATGTTAAATTCTTAATTATTTTTCATTATAAGTTACTTTTTATTTTTAAATCATTATTGTTTATTTCAAATTTCACATCAGTTAGTTCTTATAGTTTAAGTAATTTTAAATAACATTCTTTCACAACTTTTAAAACTAGATTAGTCCTCAAATCAATTAATAGATATCCTATGATATTTTTATTTATCTTCTTGAGAAGTTCTTTTCTAATAAAAATATATCCTGTGAGTATTCTTTTTTTTTATTATATTTATGACTATTTCGTCATATTTTATCTTTTATTATTATATGCTTACGTACTTATTATTGCTTTTGTTTCCTACCGCAAAATCTATAAATATTTAATTTTGATAAAAAATATTATTTTTAAATTAATGAATTTATAAATTCTTTACGTCATAAAAGGTATATTTATCTATTCAAATGTTATTGACTCGATTAAATGTTGGTTACATTTAAATTAATACTTTTGTGAGTGAAGTAATAATATATAAATACGATTGAGTTAGAATATAATTGATAGTATTTTATGCTATATTTGTGCTATATATATATATATATATATATATATATATATGTCTTTGTTCAATTTATTTATTTTTGAAAATTATTTGGCTTATTTATTTATTGGGTAAATTTTATTCTTAATATTTTAAATTACATATTTATAATTAATGTATTTGAAGCTATTTTTGCGAGTCTGCTTTTTAATGAAAACTTTTAAATCTAGAAAAAATTTTATATTTCACTTAAAATTCATGATGACATAATTTGCCGTACCATTTTAATTTATCTTTCTGATGTAAATCGGATAAAGAGATTTTTTATTTTAATACATTTCTTAGAAAATATAGAAAAATAATTTTTCTGATAATATAAAGTAAAAATTAATAAATATGACCCATTTAAAAAATGATAACAATTAATAACAAAATAAGTTCAAATAAATTTAATGGAATCAGATTTTTATAGAAATATCATAAGAGAAAAATATCTCTTTTATAATAGTATAGATAAAAGTAAACGTTACGTGAATTATTTTTTTTAAAATTTTAAAAAAATTTCATCCATCCCATCCTTTTTTTATATTTTGTAAAAAAAAATTAAAAGAAAAAACTACAGCAAAGGCAAAATCTACAATTTCATAATTTCATCAAATATTGAATATTTATAATTTTTTAAATAACTATAAGTATTATGCCGAATTTGATTGAAGTTTGTTGTTGAATATCTTTTAATTGATATAGAAAACAACTTTTTATCCTATTGATTGGAGAGGGAAACGATATCTTTTGATGTTATAGAATCCTAATTACAAAGGAATCCTAATCTACGATCTGTTACAGATTTTGCGCTATATATACCCCTCGGGCCTAATAGTTTGTTGGCACTCCCATTCCCATTATTCTTTTTGGTTTACACTTTAGAGAGAAAAAAGGCAGATATTTAGAGAGAGATGGAGCTTGATTTGACCCCCAAGTTGGCCAAGAAGCTCTACGGCGGTGATGGTGGCGCCTACTACGCTTGGTGCCCCAATGAGCTGCCGATGCTTCGTGAAGGCAATATCGGTGCGGCTAAGCTTGCGCTCGAGAAGAATGGGTTCGCGCTCCCTCGCTACTCAGATTCCGCGAAAGTTGCTTATGTGCTTCAAGGTGTTCAGATCGTTTCTTTTCTGCATGGATGATCTAGTGTTATAGACTGAATTTGCCTTTTCTTCAACTGCGGTATGCCTGATTTTGCTTTGATCGCCCTCTTTTTGTGATTGTTTGTGTTTTTACAAATTGTTTAATTTGCATAAACTATACGGAATTTATGTTTTAAATTTCAGGACTATAAAATAGTGTATGTAGTGTTTGATTTGAATTATAAGAGAAACTTGAAGAAAGATGAAATTAAACATCGGCTGTACATGAAATTCTCTTTTGGTTAGTGTTGTTCTGTGATTTATGTTTGTGTTATATGGATGAATGCCAGAGTTCTTGCTGTTGATGCATAATCTTGTTTGATGATTAGGAAGTGGAGTGGCTGGTATAGTCCTCCCGGAGAAAGAAGAAAAGGTGCTCCCAATCAAGAAGGGCGACGCAATTGCCCTTCCTTTTGGTGTAGTCACCTGGTGGTACAACAAGGAGGACACTGAGCTAGTTGTCCTCTTCCTTGGCGATACGTCGAAAGCCCACAAATCCGGTTCTTTCACGGATTTCTTCTTGACTGGTTCTAATGGCATCTTCACCGGCTTCTCGACGGAGTTTGTGAGCAGAGCATGGGACTTGGAGGAGAGCGTTGTTAAAACCCTTGTTGGTAGCCAATCAAGAACAGGAATCGTCAAGCTCGATCCCAGTTGCAAGATGCCAGAGCCCAAGAAGGAGCACTAATGGCATGGCATTGAACTGTGAGGAAGCTCCATTGGATGTAGACATCAAGGATGGTGGAAAGGTAGTGGTTCTCAACACTAGAACCTGCCTTTGGTTGGTGAAGTTGGACTGGGGGGCGGATCTTGTTAGGCTGAATGGCAAGGCTATGTGCTCTCCAGGTTTCTTGCGACTCTGCTTTGCAGGTCAACCTACATTGTCAGGGAAGCGGCCGGGTCAGGTGGTTGGGTTTGACGGCAAGCGTGTCTTGGAAACACTATTAAGGGCTAGTCTTTTCATTGTTCCGAGGTTCTTTGTTTGTGTCGAAGATTGCTGATCCTGATGGTATGGACTGGTTCTCAATCATCACTACTCCCAACCCTGTTTTCACTCATCTTGCCGGAGGACTTCAGTTTTGGAAGGCACTGTCTCCAGAAAGTGCTCCAGGCAGCTTTTGGAGTTCCTCCAGATGTTGAGCAGAAGTTTAGCTCAAAGAGGAGGCTGAGGAGATCTTCTTTCCACCACCAAACTAATCAAGTTTGGCACTTCTCTTTGCTTTTATTTTTTTAGGCCAAAAGTAAGTAAATACTTTTATTTCTTTACTTCTTAGGAACAATTTGTTAGGAAAAAATTGTTTTTGGCACCAACGATTTCATCCAATGTACTATTTTTTATCGTTATCTAACAACATAATTTGTTCGGAATCAATTCTTCCAGTTATATCCATTTAGTATTACTAAGATTTGTTTCTATCTAACGAATTTGCTGATATTAAAAAAAATATATTTAACCTTGGTTGATATTATTACTGATGTATTGTAGGTTAAAATAATTTTTTTTATAATCAAATTATTTTTATACATTTTCACGCTTTAATGCATAAGTAGTATATTTTTATGGTTATAAGGATAGTTTAGTTTACAAAAAATTATTTGACCAGTAATAAGTTAATAAAAAATTATTTGGAAGTAAATGTTGATTCTCATTCAATGTTTTTGTTAATATTAGAAAGTTTCAATGAATTTGATCAATGGGGACTTATTTATCAGAAGCAAATTTCAGAGATTGCTAGTTTTTAATTTTTTCAAATCACTGAAAATTCAACGTATAATTTCATCAAACCAACGAGGGAGTATAAATTATTCATTTACAATATTTACAATGGAAAATGCATTTAACCCATTTTTGATGTGTTCCGAATCAATTCAACGCACTACTGCTCGTCTCTTATGTTCCAGTTCTTTATATCCTATTTTGTATCATTTGGATTTGCTTAAAATTTAATTGATCATATCTAAACCTAATCTATTATATTATAATTTATTTCATTTCATTATATTTAAATTTGATCTAGCCATTGTGTAATCAGCTGTCAATAAGTCTGTAAATTTTAAAATTTTACAAAAAGTCAATGAGAAGTTTATAATAATTAGTTTAAAAATCAGCAATTATCTAATTTTTTGTATTGTTATGTTCAAAGATAATTAGTGAGGAGTTAGTAATATTTATGTTTAAAGTAAGACTGTATTTTTCAACCAAAAAAAAAATCTTATTTTAAAATATTTCCAAGAAAAAAGTTTAATTGTCGTAAATAAGTATTATTTTTAGCATTTTAAAATGCTACTGAATAGGATAATAATTTGTGCCAAAATATGAAAATGAGTTAAGGGCATAATTGGTATGTACGAATAGAATTAAGTGGGAATCAAATAAGAATAGAGAAGGAATCAGATTGGAATAATATTTCTATGGTTGATATACACAATAAATTATAGACAATAAAAATTATCATTCCTTAGTATATTTTATTTAAATTAGAAATAATGATCAGTTATAGAATTAAATTACTTTTATGATAAATTTTTTCTTTGGTTCTTTAAATAAATATTTTATATTTATATTGAATATGAATATAATAAGCATTATTTTTAGAATCACTTATAGAAGGGTATAAGCAATTTATAAATCATCTTATATGTTATCGAAAATATATATAAGAAAATATATATTATTTACATAAGAAATTATTTATTGACTCAACAAACATATAGATAATATTTTTTGGCCACAAAAAAAATAAAGATGAGTCGAACAACCAAAAGGACTAATGTATTTAATCATAATGTATATACCATTATTTATTTAATACTCGGTAAAAAAATATTTTGAATAATCAAAGTACCTAAATATGAAACTTGATATGTCCGAAAATGCACAACTCCGTTGGATTGATCCAAATAGCTTGGCCCGCGAAATAATACAAGTCCAACAGAAGGGACCTGCAAGAAATACGTTAGCCCTCCGACGCCCAAGTCAGTGATCGATTAAAGAATAAAATAGAGAATGCGTAAAAAATAATGTAAACAACGGATGATTGCTGTTAGAATGCTAGAATTTAATATGAGATAAAAACGAGAGTTAAAATCTAAAGAACCTGGGAGAGGTCCCGATTTGAAGAGGGGACCTCATACTTATAGCGGAGAGTTCTAGGTTTGAAGAAGCATAGCTGGGACTTTCGAAATCAGCGGGGCTGGTTGGGCGGATAAGAGTCTGGGCCTGGGATTCTTGGATTTGGGGGGTTTGTTAGGCAGAGTGAGAGTATGAGTTGACTAGGAGTTCGGTTGGCCTAGGACTCTTGTGCTGAGACAACCTTGCCCCCCTACTATAAGGAAAGACTGGCTCATCCGATCCTTTCCTTAGAGTAAGCCTAGGACATCTTCCCTCCTGGGATCTGCAATTTACCAGGTATCTTCTAGCCTGGGTCCAGGTTTTATCCTTACTCCTTACGTCTCCTTCTTTTGCCACACAAATCTGATCCTAGCTCTAATTTTGAAATGACCGCCTTAGGACAGTCATGATTAGGGCTATGGGGGCGTGGTTGATTTCTAGCCCCCCTCCCCGTGCCCACATCGTGGTTAACGGCTCCTCGTGGGGCGGTTACCTAGACAAGCGCGGTAACTTCTCCACTTTCCCCCTTTTTTAGGCGTTTTCTCCCTTTCCTTCTTCTCTTCGTCCTCTTCAGCCAATGCAACATCTTACCAAGTTTGTGCTTTTAGTCTTTTTCTTTTCAGTGTCTTCTTCTTTGTTCTGTTTTCTTGCATATTCTTGTCATGTCTTCTACCGATGAGTCCATAAGATACGTGGGGGAAAACTTAGGTGAGGATCCCTCCAAGGCCACCTCTAAGAGATCTGGGTCTCATTTGCCATCTTCTGTTGGTGGCCGAAGGTGTAGCCTACGCCAGGCGGCTCGTCGCCTCTTGGATGAGTCCTCATCGGGGGAGGGCGACGAGGAGGAGGAAGACTCTTCCCTTAGTAAAAAGGATATCGTTCCTAAGGAGGAGAGGGGGTTGCTTGGACTCGGGGAATCGGCCATTAGGTTCGGTGTGGGTTGGCTGTTATCTCAGGCAGTTCGGATATTTATCAGTTGGTGGAGGAGTTCGGAATTCCTCCTGAGTTTGTAGTCTCTGTCCCATCCCCTGATAGCCATCCTCTAGTTCTCCTCATCCTGGGTACATGAGTTTCTTCGTCCCAGCTTAGGGTTGGTCTTCGCTTTCCCTTTGCCTTCATTTTTTTATTGATGTTTCTCGTAAATTTTAAGTTCCTCTCAATCATTTGGCATCCAATTCTTTATTCGAATATTGATTGCTTTTTTCGTGGTGGTATCAATATAATAATCTTATTCCTACTTTTGGGGTCTTTTCATATGTTTTTCAACTGAAAAGAACTGAGCCAGGAGTCTTTGATTTTGCTCCTAGGCGTGGTGTGTCCTTTCTCCCCACCCCTAGTCCTCCTAAGCGGTGGAAAGGTGATTTTCTTCGTTCTCCTTGCCTCTGGGCCTTGGAATGTTCCTCATAGATGGATATATGATTCACCTCCGGCTGTGCCTTTTTCTCTTACAAATAGAATCTTCCAATTTTTTTGTACTTTTTTAGATAAGTTAATGAGAAACCGTATGATTGTAAAGAATTAACTGAAAAGAGACTCCTGAGCCATTTTGGTCTAAGCCCACGACTGTGCCCCACAAGAGCCTCTGGGTATCTTATTAATTTATTTTCATTGTTTGGCGTATGCTTGTGTTTGTTGTTTAACTGTGTTCTTTTGCTTGTGTAGACGATATTATGTTTAGCAAACACCTTAGGGATGAGCACAGGGCTGCCACCATTTCCTCCTTCTCCTGTCAAAGGGGACTTTGTCCTCCAATGTCAGAGGGGGAAGCATTCTACAGCTGCCTGGCTTGGATCCTCTTCCAAGAAGTTAAGGCCTAACCCTTCTGCTTTTCTTTTCCTCAGCGGCTCTGTGCACTTTAACTCTCTACACCTCCCCGCTTCCTAGAGGACCTAGGCATTTGGGTGTTGAGGTCTTCTTCTTCTCCCTTACCTACCAGCTGGTTGTATACTCATTTGATTTCTGTCTTTGGAGAGGAGGGCGCATGCTGCTGGAGACCTGCGACTTGTTACTCTTGAAAGGAGTCCTCCCCATCCTCACGCAGGAACATCTAGGACTCATGGCTTCCTTAGCTGGTTCTAAGTCCTTGGACTGTGTTGTGTTAGTGACTTTTTGTGGTGGTCTATGTTAAAGCTCATAGTTTATTTTTACATATTGTTGTTAATAATTTTCTTATTTGAGGTTATCATTTTTGTTGTGATCTACTATTGTTCTTACTTAAGCTTTTTGATGATCTCCCATAGAGCGGCTTTGGCATCCTAAGGGGAGATTCATTGTCGCGGCTCCTCCAGGTGAGAATGACGCCAGTGTCGCGATGAGGATTTATAGAAGAAAGCTGTGTTCTGATGGATAGGGACTATAAATGTTTCTGAACGGTTTTCGTTGGGGATATTATAGACCAAAAACTTCAAAGGATTTGATAGTACAAATGTTAAGGCAAGGTCGTGAGGCAATTTAGTATCTCTAACTAAGTTGAGTAAAGGAAGGTTGAAATAATCTACATTGTAGAGACGGTGATAGACTTGATAGGTAGGAAAACCTCACTGAGGATGTTCCTGTGGTAGTAGTGGGAACCAACCTAAGATACCTTTAATTCCTCCAAAAAGTCAAATTTTTTGAACTGAATGTGGTGTAGTTTTGAGAACTGGAGGGATGGAGAAGAAACATACTTGGGGGCCTGCAGTGATCGCCTAGCTTGTTCTTGTCCTGTGTACAGAATCTGAAGACTATTAAGAAATGAAAGATTTCGCGCATGTGATAGTGAACGTAATCTGTACCTCCCTTTATTGCCATAATTGAAAAATTTTTCAATCGAAATCACTGGACTAGTGTTCGACTCGGTGCGGTTTCATATTTTTCAACTATAATTTTTTTCTAAATTGCATTAGCTTTTATGCGGTTATATAAAAATAAAATTTTTTAAATTGCTATTTTAAAACCAAATCTCTTATTTTAGCTCATATTTGTCAGACAGATTTTCTTTAGTTATTCAATGTCAACTATGTGTTTGTCTGTAAGAAATCTTTATTTTGAATACTTATCTATATAATAAAAAATAATAAAAAATCTATTAAAACTAACCAAAAAATCCAAGAATATTAAAAATAAGTATTTATTAATTGGGGTTGAGCACAGTAAACATTTAAGTTATGACTTATTAAATGACGATATTAATTAACGCAAAGCAGCATATAATGTAATAAAAAGTTAAAATACATCGTATGATCAATCTTCATATTATTTAATATAAGTGATAGTATAGGTGGATTAATAATCTTAAGTGACACATAAGCAATTCTCGACTACCAAATTTTAGCAATCCCAATTCGAATAGTAATATTTATACAGTAAGAAGTGCATTATGATAGAACAAATACATATGTATCATGAGATATAAAATATATTTAAATCAAACGAAGGGATAGATATAAAAAATTATAAATTAATTAGTGAGAGACTTGACCTATCCACATTTTAAATAAAAGTATATAAGATTACAAATAGTTATAACCCATATCAAAAATTAATCCCTCAGTGAGATAACCTTCATAAACTTGTTTCATATTTTATTAAAATATTATGTTTTAACCAGAAAATTACTAGTTTGTTGATTAAGCTTGTCTATTCCTGTGTCAATTGACGATCTCCAAGTGTTAAGTTAAAATCTACACTTAGTACCATAATTTTATTATTATTCTAAAATAAATTATTAGGTATCTTTGATATAAATTTTATGAGCCTCATCATTGTCAATCCATTTGATACTCCTTAAAATGATGAAGATATACGATTGCACACACATCTTATGGCCTCTCTCGCAATGAGCAATTAATGAATAAACGTGTTTATGTGTATCATAAGTTAATTTAAATTTACAAAATGGGCTTTGTAAGTATGATTAATGTTATGGCGGTTACTATAATTTTGAAATGAATTTTTTGAGAATTAATTATTTTCATCAAAGTTTATACTATTAGTATAATATTGTAATATGTATAAAATAATATCATGATACACTATTAAGGGAGTTCAGTCTCGACTTTTCTAGATAGTTGCATCTCTAATATTGTTCTCCTTCAGCGGCTTTTGTCCTCGGTTTCTCGGTTCCGTGTTTTTGTTTCCTATAATTATACAATCACCAACCCGAACTGAGTGCGGTTTACTCGATTTTTCGATTTTGTACAATCTTTAGAATTTGCGATTGGTGAAGAAAGTGAAATAATTAAATCCTTCGTTCGTATTTATGCGATGTATCCCGTCGAGCCTGGTTTCTGGCCGCTCTCTGCAATATTTTTTGATCTACGCGCCACCAATATATCTTATTTTGTCTCTCCATTAAACCTAGCGCCATTTTCAGGGCTCGCCAGGTTATCATCCGGCTGAGGGAGGACACGACCTCATTACTTAATTTGAGTTAGTTCTGGACACCGCTTCTGATCCTTTTGTTGGCCTGCTCTCACGGCGGAGGACTGCTCCTATCGAATCTGGTATGGCCTTATTTGATTTGGGAAGTATATTCACTGAACCATTGATTATGGCCTGGGTATGCTTTTCAGAAGAAGACCTAGACCATATTCTGGGAGAAGCGGAGGCGGAGGTAAGGAGCGATGCTGGGCAAGCTGAGGCTGCTACTGAGGAGGGAAAAGGACAAGATGAAGGCCTTCTCCACTTGGGGTCGAAGACATCCTGGGTCCTTCAGGGGAGGCCCTCCGCAGGAAGAAGAGAAGAGGACGTCCGTGGGAAGGTCCCGCTTGGGTGGGTTTTCGAATTTTTTATGTAACTGTCTCCTTGCAAATAATTTCCTTCAACTTTTCTACTTTTTCCCTCACTTGGGTGAGGATGAGACATTTTACTTTTTAGCACTGAAGTTTTCTTTTATTGACTTGAGCTTCAATACATTTCACTTTTCTCTACCATGCTGATTTTTTTGCTTGCAGATTTAGTATGAATATCAAAGGTTCAAGATGCAATAGTTAGAAAT
>JACGWL010000534.1:0-67182 GCA_034509725.1 Sesamum angolense
ACTATGACAATATAGAATTCCACCCCATCGTTGTTGGAAAACTTACAAGAATATACCCCCCTATTTTTGATATGATAAAAATGATAATCTCTATGGAAATGTATAGCGCGGTGATAGAAATGATCAGATCATGCTCCGCCTTACTAAGTGTATTTTCTTCTATATTATTTTGTATTTGTGAAGGAAATCTCATGACAGAATGCTTAAGTGAGCAAAATAAATATTGTATTGGGAGTGGTCATATTATGTGGAAATTATATAATATTAGTTTTTTTTAAAAATTTTATGTATAATACAAGATTAATCCCTCTTAGAATTCGTGAATAGAGCAAAATATTTGTCTATTTTAGGAATATAATTAACAATTGTGATTTAATCTCATAAGGGTATCTGACGCAGTCACTATCAAAAGTGGATAGATATGGGTAATTGTTAGATGGTCTTTAAAATTAGGGGGGTATTTATAATTTTTCAAACAACGAGGGGGTATTCGTAATTATGACAAACCTCATGAGAGGTAGATTTAATTTACCCTATTTTTTAAGTAGATGTACCATGAGAAATACAAGATTTACTCAAGAATAGGGCATAGTAATTAATAACTGAGGAAATTAAGGTTAAAAACTAGACATATAATGCTAGTTTCATTTGCCAAGTGACATCCAACACTGAGATCTACTTGCAATTGAGGTCTATTTAATTATTAAGTTTGGTGCAATGGTTGGCTTTCACCCCTTTGTCTTATTCCAAAGAGTACCTATTGATTATTGGATTTATGGATCTCATAGCTAACTGCTACATGTGAGGGAAAAGGGGAAAAGCTAGCTAGCTAGCACGCATATGATTTGTTCATGTACAATGGAAATTCATAAAGATATTTTTATAAGTATCTTGGTTGGATTGTATTCCTTATCTTTTAGGTATACAAGACTGCCTTTATGGGCAAAAGGGTTGAGCATATATCTTGAAAGTTGAAAACTAGGGGATAGCTGGAAAAAAAGGATTGGAAATTTGTTGCAGCATCAGATGCTTCTTTATAGGGAACTATTTGCTCATGTTAAGTTTGATCACATTAAGTTAATCACGTGACAAGTGTTATATGCTCGTCATATAATTTAACGCTGTCTTATGCTCATATTCCTGCTGCTGCATGACACTAGACATTATTAGTAATAATAATATTTAACTTAAAATTAGAGAACTAGGGATCATAACTAAACATATTTTTGACCTCAGATGACACCAAATGATCAAAATGCATAGACTTGATGTCTGCTGGCATGAGCCCAATTTTAAGGGTGCATGTTATTGGGCCCGTAAGGCTAAGCAGGGTGGTCCTACCAGCCAGGCCTTAGGCCCAATTCTGTTATCAACATGAATTGTCTTGTACGGGTGATTATGTGGTGTGTTGGAACTTGCAAATGTAGGTGTTAATTGTTTTCCAAGGTAAACATCTCAATTTTTTGAAAAATATATTTATTTTCTAGAATAGCATATCATTTGAAGTACAAAACCCCACCGCATACCATCAATTACTAACTTTAAAAAGAAAAGAAATGCAAAAACATATATATTTTTTAATAAGAAATCCAACTTTATTGGACCTTTAGATATAGAGTGGAGGGACTATTGAACAAGTAAGAATTTTTTTAATCTAAATTGGGTCCAGTCAGATATAAATCAATTATATAATAAGTACACTATAATCATAATATAATTAAAAAAATAACTAATTACAAAAACAATTATATTATATTTATTTATAATTGATTTCGTTTGGCCAGATATAATTTGAGGAGGATTTTTTTTGAATAAGGAACTATTACATCTTATCTTGAAGAGTTATATATATATATATATTTTAGAGCCCTCGTGCATGCATCACTTTACTTGGCATTGCAACAATGTCGTAGACACAGCATTTAACTCAGAGAGACAAATTTCCAATCTACACGCACAGTAGAAGCCAAGGTGGGGTGGGGGGACCGGCAGACTCAGTCCCCACTGCATGAACTGTAAGATCACCAAATCTTCCAATGAAGTGTGTCTGAGAATACACAAGTGACTAAGTCCACCCATACTATACCTACCTACCTATACACATACAAGAACTCTTTTTTAAATACATCAATTTTACTAATTCTTAAACTAACATATATATATTTGAAAAATTATAATTATTTGAAGTTGATAAGTGGACCCAAGTTAAAGTAACGAGTAATTAAAGATAAGACTATTCACATATCATGATTGCACTGTTTGTTGATGTAGACCTTTAAAAGATTGATTCTTGAAAATATAAAATTTTATAAAGGTTGGGTTTTAACAAAATCATCAATCCACGAATTGAACCGGTTAATTTTGAAATTCAACACACTTTAATAATTACATTGTTATTAACAATAGAGGCGTTAATTCCTTGTAGCTTGAATATTCCATACCAACCCTTGATTGTGATCTTGTGTATCTTCCCTCTGTACAAATTTATTCCACTCTCGGAAGCACAAGTATTAGCTTCTCAGTAACTAGGCATTTCTTAACCGGATTCAAGTTGTAATAGATGAGAGTGGAAGAGGCGAAACAATAGAAGGCTACACCAAGAAAAGCTGCAGAACACGTATAGCTGTTTAATTGAATAGAGTATGTGGTTTCTGGATATTGGAGATAAAGAAGATCTGCGCTGTGTCGCACAATAAGTTAAACTACAGTTCAATCTTCAACCGATACTGATGAAGACGATAAGTGAGATAACAACAATACTATATTTTCCACTTTCTTTTTCTCATATAAATTTACTAAAGTGTTTGGAAATTCCAAAATACTATTATATAAATACATTGAAGTTGATCTAATCGATTATTTAATATCTCTGACGTAGAACATTGCTGCGATTCAAACGCAGTGTAGTAAAATATATTTGAATAATATATTTGAGCTATGCCTTTAGGTGTCAGGGTGTGAAATCTAATGGAATTAGTATATTAATCATACAACTACTCAATATATGCATAGCTCGATCATATTTTCGAGTGGTTTTATTTATATCACTTCATACCTCCCTCACGTGAAAACTTCATGTGGCGTGTGGAAATTAAATGTAATTTACATATGCTATTTATGAGTCCAACATAAAGACACTATAATTTGCCTAGAAATGTGACAATCCTCGATCCCTTAATATGAGTCGCCGTTATATATGTATTCAAAGTACTCACCCAAAATTCGCATTATTTGAGTGGGTTCTCAAACATACCGATTCGCATTCTCTTAGACAAATGATATTATAACCAAAGCACTCATAATGTGCATGATACTGACAGATATAATCATCGCTCTCATATTATAGAGATCTAGTATGTGCATTAAAGGCAGTAATGTACACTATGATATACCCAATACAATCTCATCATCTAACCGCGCCAATACCCCAATTATGATGAGAACAGGAGCCACAAAGATGCTAAAATAAACAGAAACAAGCACACCCTACGATGAGTCTATAGTCAACACACGCGCGAATAAAAAAGAGAAATAATGACATATATATAAAACTAACTAAAAGAGGTAAAAGTACAAGTCGGAGAGCTATCACATGTTATCTTTCAACTGGATCATCATAAGCGTTCATATATGCCATCATTTTGATAACAACTTCATATAAGAACTGCCTGCATTTCTCTCAACCTGAACTTCTACCTATGGCTAATTTTGGCTCATAATCGTTATAGATAAAATATCAGTCTCAATACCCATGAATTACTGATAAATTTGGCTGTATCATTATAAAATTATTATTCTGAGTCTCTATCTCATGACTCTCTCTATCCTCCATCAACCACCTTTCCTCAAGCTCAACTGCAGGTACCTGGGTGTATACAGCTCCAAATGATAGTATAGCCAAATAAGAAAACTCATACCATATCATTTATCTCTATCTGTTATATAACTCGCAACTTCGAACTCTCTGAATTTACCGGTATATACTCACAAGTGAGTTTATATGTTAGTCAACTATGTGTTAGAATGAAGATGGATAATATCAATGTGGATGATGTGTATTAGCACTCAGTTGTAGTAGGAGCCTGCAAGGAATCCGAAGAAGAGCCATTATACTACTTCTTGCAACTAGGCATGAATTTTTGATAAAAATGAAGTGTAAACTATGGTGAGAAAGTATAAGAGAAGTATATATACATAGTAATGATTGAGTATGAGGTTGTGATGTGTTTTAGTTCTTTGTTAGATACAATGTGAATAATTTTAGAATGTGTCTCGACAGCTGGTGACGGGCCTCGGGCATTACAAGATAAGCATTGTTTGGAGACAACAGTGAAGTGGGTCAGTGTGTCCTTGGGATCAGTATGGAGTTAGAGGCGTGACGCGCCGGATTAGTGGTGGTTGGGTTAAGAAGATGAACGATGAAGATTGATAAGATTGAGATAGCAATCCTGAAAGTGGAAGATGAAGAGTGATGAAGAGGGGACCTATGTGCTAGAAAGACGGACGAAGAGGAGAATTGAATGGTGAGTTGAGAGGTTGAGGGATGAGAGGGCCAGCCATGTTTCTTGTTCCTTGTTTGTGGAGTGTGGGGTAGAATGTGTTTTTGTTGGATAGGGTTATAGAGGATCTTGGTTTCCAAATTGTTATACTTAGTAGGTATTTTATAATGAAAAGATGCCATATCCAGCGCTTTGACAGTCCAAATTCTTCATATCTCGTGGATATATGTGCTGGACTCTCTTGAGGTGTTCAATGTGTATATATGAATTATAAGATAAGAAAAAGGTGGAGAATTAATCAATATTTATATCTGCTGAATATATAAATTTCACTTGACACATCAATTGTTTACATTTTCATTTTTTATTCGAAACTTATTTAATATAGTAGTTAAGTACAATGTGTTTTCTCATCAAAAGTTCACCTCCACAGACAGTAGAAATACGGGTTAGAATCATTTGAAAAAAAATAGATAATATAAGACCTTGGAAGTAACGACATTGAAATATAGAAGTAGTAGTAGATTTTAGCGAAAAGTGTATCTATATATGAATGAATATGATAGCAGTAATATAAGAGAAGATGTCAGTGAAAGAACATGACTTCTGATGCCAAGGAAAAGACTGTAACAAAATAGACCGGAATAAAATTAATAAGTCATCTACCCGAACCTCTTAACCAAAGTCTCGCCCATCAGTCTTGCAGTGCCTCTCATTTTTTCTCTTCGGAAGAAGTGGCTGTGAGAACTACGAGCGCGGCAGTTAACAGAATTAGTCTGACAATACATAGCCAACAACTTCATGAAGGTGATACGGACTCTAGACGACTCACTATGCCGAAAAAGTTAAAGGTACGAAATTAGTGCGTCGCTATAAGTCTAAATCTTTCTAGAGGTCTGACAGAACAATGTGCACTCTTCTAAACTAGAGTCACTTATATTAGGTGACTAGTCTAGATCATTAACTTGATTTATAAGCAGACTCAATGATACCATATATGTGTGTGTGGTGGTATAAATATGATATATGCCCAGATTTGTGAAAAGCGAAATTTTATTGTTTTGGTGAAATCTAAATAAAAAAAGAAAGTTGTATATATATAATATAATATTACCCATAGTGAAAGTTGTTTCTACTAAAGTTAATTTGCCCCCTCCATATAAAACAAATTTATAACTTGAAGGGAATATATAACTGTAGCATTTTCTTTTTCCTATTTGCAAGAATAATTTAACTATTAATAATGCTGGAAAATCAGACGATGATTTGGTTCAAATTTGCGATGTATGATAGTTTACAAACTACTTGATTGCGAGATTTCCGTAGTGAAATTATAGCGTGGACAGTGACGATTGCGGAGTATTGAGTTAAAATTTGCTAGACTCTTTATATTTGTACTTACGGGGACTTGAGCATATGGAGTCGTTTTAAGAGTGGACAAACATCCCATACGACAATCTCGCCTATGAGGGAGTGATCTGAAGAATTGAAAAGAGTTGTACATTCATCGAGTTCTTTGTGCAATTCTAAGCAAAATATTTATTTTCGGTCCTACCATGCATAATATTATTATTATATTATTACTTATTATTGGAGTATTATCTGATTAACAAGTGTGATTAAATGGTGAAGGGGAGTGTCAGACTACGTCTGATTTGTATGAGCTGATAATAGACCATGACTCTAATAAGTTCACTCATACAGTGGGTGGAGGTATAAGCCTGGTTATGGGCAGCAGCTACCGGCGGGCTAAAGGCGTGGGCGGACAGTTTTACATAAAAATAATAATTAAATATTTTTATTTGTTATATTTGTATTTATATTAAATAAATTATATTTTTTATAAATATAAAAAAATAGTTTTACCAAAATTTTATAAATTACTAAATCTAACCCTTCAATTCTTCTTAAATATCAAACAGTTTTGATGGAATTGATCAAAATCTACAGCTTGGTTATTCATCAAAGAAAAATCCGACAACAGCAATAAGAATAAGAAAAATACTATACTCATCTTATATAAATCTTCTGCTAAATAAATAGAATAGAATAAAACTGTGCTAGACTCAAATGGATTTCAGTCAGGACATGAATCAATTATATTACAGTGAAACACAACATTATCGTGTTAATTGTCGTACACCCTCTACATGAGTCTATCTCAAATCACACTGGATAAAGTGAGATTGATATTTGGGTGTTTATTTTAGATTTGTGTGGTATATCTCTGTTATATACAGATTTGAGTGTGTAGAAGAAGCTATGATTGTTCTTTTCCATAAATTTATTAGATGCCAGATAATATCTCATAGTCAGAACTTAGAGCTGGGTAGCGTAGTGGAATTAACCGTATTAACTCTGTTTACAAACTTTGTGGATTCTGTGAAGCTCACAAATAGAGACCTCAGAACATAGACTGTAAAACACACAACGAGTAGATAAACATGCCAAAACAGGAATAACGGTAGTGGTGCGCAGAAAAAACCAGTAGATAGCTGTTCCATGAGTCCATGTCTCCGTATACTTTTTTTATTTTTCATAAATGTTAATTTAAAAAATTAATTGGTAAGAAGTGAAAATTTTTCTTCGTAAATTAGATAATTTAAATTAAAAAGTAGTGCTATGTCACTAAACACTTCTTCAAATATCATTGTGTCTGGAAGAAGTTTAAGTTTATATGAGAAACAGGGTTGGGATGCTGTTGCGATCGTGTGAAACTCGATTGTGATGGATACCACCCGATTCTTCTACTTGCTTTAGCTTTTTATTACACACAAAAGCCGCAATGTGGTACCGGATAGTGTACTGTGTTTATATACTATTCATAAAGATGTGTTTTAAATTTATATTTTATGTCGCTATGAATAGTTATACTTTTAGTTGGCAGGTGCTCGGATGTGGTAACTTTGTTGTGATTTAATATATATCAAAGTAACTCCCAAAAATGAAACTATGTGTGGGAATAAACCCATTCAGCCTATATCTGTGTACCTCCCCACTTTCAACTTACCGAAGGATGTGATCACTACGTAATTAAATACATGTCAATTATATTGCCTTGATAAGGTGGCGTTTTTTTCCGCGAAGCCTAAACAATTGTACTATAAATTCTTAATGTATAGACCGCGGATTAATCTTCTCATGTCTCAATTGCCAATATAATTAAGTGTGTATACTGCTAGTCTGCATCCATATTCTACGTCTATCACAGTATAATATAATTGGACGTATTTTTTCTTACTGATCACAATAATAATTATTGCTACAACTCTAACTCCATTAGAAGACGTGCAATTTGTAGTGCACCGAAATAAAGTGACTTTGTCAACGGAGATGTTCGTATCTACTTCTTAGATTATTGTATTCTCTAGTAAGTATAATGTTATATCGTCGCGGTTCACGGGTATAATAAGTGAGAATAGATCGAAACTTACCAAATTAGTATGTGTAGATAAAATCTCTATGATCAATTTAGGACACAGTTATTGATATATATTGTGATGAGTGTGAATTGTCAATATCACCTCTACGAACTAAGAATGGGAGGAACCACATTGAGTATGGAGGCTCAATGCTATAGAGTCATCACAACTTGTCGTAATCTAATGAGGAAGTTACTAGTGAGAGAGAGAGACAATGTGAGTCCAAACTAATAATATAAACTGAGCCGCATGACCCACTTTTATGTGAATGCATAGTTGAAGTGTAAATTTGATAATAAAGTAATACTCGTAATACTAGCAGCTTTGTGCATCATGATCCATACATATATCTCTCTTCTCCTGGTACACTTGCCTTAATTGTGAAGTATTATCATATCACTCCATGATTATTCCGCACAATTAATATGTGACATTATATATGCTCCCCACACTCACATTGCAGTACAATATAAATATACACTTTTGTGTTTGTTTAAATTTCTATACTCGCAGTTCACTATAGTTAGCTCTTTCTTAATTCTCCTCAATTAATTAATCAATATAGTACATAGTAGATGATATATATCTAGTTTATTTTTTCTTAACATAAGTTACGATCTAATATTATATTCTTTGGATTGTAATATCTTGTTATTCTTTATGATTTATTTTTATTTTATTTCATTAGATTGTGATTGTGTAGGATTCTACATTTATATAAGTAGTGCCCGTGTAAAGCTGTAATTGTCGCAGCAGTCCAGCCAGATGAGTATCTCAAATGGTGTGCCTCATGTCTGCCATTATCGGCGACCGGGATTAATCGGGCGAATACGAACAGAAGTTGTCAAATAGACTAGTTTGAGAAGGTGTAGACTTACATAAATATATAAAAATACATACATTTCTTGAAATTATATAAAAGTATACATAGAGGTTGAGTTTAGAGAAGAGTTATAAAAATAGGGTGTATTTAATCAAGGTAGATTCAGAACTTGATTAGATTTCACTATAGTATTATATTAAATTATTGCCCCATATAACTATACTCTAATTTGGAAAAATCTCCATTACTAAAATATTTATCAGACCTCTTGTGTATATGCTAGCTAAAAATTCTGTTGTACTTAAGGATTAGCATTGTACTACCAATTGGATCAATGTCGATCAGGAGTCGATGTGAGAGTGCAATTAACCAGTATATATACATTTATATGACTTATATATTCCCCTAATAACCAGAAGTGATATCGTATATATATTATATTAAAAAACACTAAAAATCTAACACATGAAATACATTGCATCTTAGGGAGTTCTCAGTTGTTCTAGTGATGTATAAGATACAATTTTTCTCAGAATAAAATCAATAGATTTAAAACCACAGATACTACAGTCTTATAAAGCTCTGTCATAAGATTTTGAACGCTACAGAGGTCCCACTTTTAGATATATTGACTCAAATGACGCCTTCTTATTTATTAGAATGGCTTTTTAGGTAAAGTTTCCTCCATAATCACCTATTCTCGGCTGTGGCTCCAAGCTGAGTGTCATCAACCAATTCTTATTGATTAAACCAATAGGCAAGACAAATTACTAAACCATTTATCACAACACATATTTTAAGTGGACACAAATATTTCTCAAAATTAATTTTTCTTTTATCATCAGACTTATAAGTTCCAGACAGAAAACTAGAATTCATTATTTCCGCTACACTTTAAATGACCAAAATAAACTAGCAAACAACTTATGCTATCTATGATTTTCAAAGTGTTTAGAAAGTGTATTTCATTATCGTGTGCTATATATTCTCTCAACAAAAAGAAAAGAATCATATATATTATTAAGATCAATCTAGCGTCCTTTTCAATGACTATTCTTCGGTGCCGAACGTAACACAGTTTCTTTTTTTTTTGCCGATTACAGAATCGGTTGTTATATTTGAGATCAGAGCTCTATAGATTATTTTTAATTTTATTGAGAGAGATTATGCGGAAGATTGCTTGAAATGCCTTCCTCAAATAAAGGAGGATAGAATCACTAATTGTTAATACACGGCTTTGGGTGATAATTATCGGTTTGGAATGATATCGTGATATTATAACGTGCTAAGATTTTGGGGTGGTATTCTACTCTATATCAAGTTCTGTGCCTGCTGATAATATAGGGGGTCTCATTCCTACTCCTTACGACTCTTTGGCGTGAGGTCACTGAATTCTTTTTATCAGGATCGTGCCGACTCTATGCGCGCATCTGGCCGCATCCGGAGATACGATATTCTCCCGGCCCTATTTGGATTAACCATGCTTCGAGATTACAATCCGTTATTTTAATGATTGGAAAGGAGGTTCTATAAAATATTTGAAGGATTCATTTAATTAGATATTAAGTAGATATGATTTCACTATCTTGTGCTCAGAATCACATATATAGACGGAATCCCCTGTGATAACCGATCAAAACCCTAAATGTAATCTTAACAAGAGATTTTCGTGCCTAGACTGCGAGCAGAGCTCTTTTTTAGGTTGAGTAGGGCAGTTCCAATACTATCAACTAGGTTCTTCTGTCGATTTCTATCGAAAGAGAGAGAAAATCGGACGGTCAAATGGATCTCCACCATCGGAACTTTACTTACTGTACAAGGCTGCTGGCAAACGACTTTTACACAACGAAGGAGAGAAAAGGCTTGTAAGGGACGATGGGTTTGGAAACAAGATTTGGGTAGGGTTCCTTCTACTTGAAGTTGAAATGAAGTGAGTGTTTGACTTGCATTTAGGAAGGGCCCAAATGAACTAAAAACACCAAACTAAAGCGTTTCATAACGAGTCCAAATATTAAATAGGGATAATTACACTCCCCTTTTTCGACGTTTGGTGTAGTTACATGTAGATCTTATATGGTTTGGGAAATTACATCTAACACATCTGAGGTTTGCTTTCATCTAACAAATAAGTCCCTCCGTTAGTTAAAATTCACCAAATTAATTGATAATAACAAAAAAGTCAGAAAAAAATTCTATATTAATCCTTAATTGACTTATTATTGATTTATTACAGGTCAAATATATATTTTTATAACCAAATTACCCTCATACGTCTTCACGCTTTAGTGTATCTTATGACGTATATATTCACTGTTATAAGGGTAATTTAGTTCGAAAAAAGTTTATTTAATATGCTATAAGTCAATCAAAGGTTAATATAGATTTTTTTTCTAATTTTTTGGCTAAAATGCATTTTACCCCCCTGTGTTTTGTTGAAAAAGCTAAAAAACCCCTTGTGTTTTAATAAACTCAGCAAAAAAACCCCATTCTGTTAGAAACTAACGGAAGGTGGGATACACGCACCTGAAGTGCGTTTGGACTTGGTTTTTTGCGTATTTTGACATTTCTTTGGTCTTTATTTGACTAAAATACCCCTATATTGTATCTAAAATCACTATAGTCAAAATGACTTTTAAATTTATCTTTTTTTGTATTTTTCTCTCCTCTAAAAATATAAATATTAATAATTATAAAATAATATAATATTAATAATTTAAATTATTATTGAGTTAAAAAATATTTAAATAAATTATACTTAAATTTAAAATAATTTTTATAATTATTAAAACTAAAATTTAAAACTTTTTTTAATTATATTTAAAAAATATTTCAATGAATTACTTTTATAATTAATATGATTTTTTAATTATTTTAAAATTAAAAATTTAGAAATTAAAAAATTTATCTAAAATCATCCTTAATTAATTATATGTTTAAAATTATTTTTAATTAAGTAATATATATATTTAATTAAATTTAAGTACAATAATAATTTAAAATGATTCTTAATTAATTATATATTTAAATTAATTTAAATATAATTTAAATTATTCATAATTATTTAAAATTATTTTTAATTAACTAAAATATTTAATATATAATTAAATTAATTTAAAAATTAAAAAAATTGGGGGTGGCGGCCGTTATCGACGACGTCATCGCCGCCCAAACCGCCGTCGCCCTTCGTCATTATCTGGGCGACGTCGTCATCGCCCCCATCTGCGGCGCCCCCCGCTCCGTTGCCTCCATCTGCGGGGGCTGGCGCAGTCGGGGGTGGCGCGGGTCGCGGGAGGTAGGGAGGAGGGAGGCGGCGGTGTGGGGTGGGGGTGATTAGGGGGGGGTAGGTAGCAGGGTGGGGGGTTGAGTAGTTAATTTTTTTAATTATATATATATATATATATATATATATAATAATTTTTTATAATTTTAAATTATTTATATATAATAATTTAAAATTAAATAATTTGTTGAATCCAAACGTTTTATTTTTTTAAATCTAACTGTTGAGATTAATTCATTATATCTAACGATCATTATTTTATCAAAGAAGATCTAACGATTACTAAAATAAAAAATAATATATATTAAATAAGTGTCTAACGATTATTTTGTAAAAAAGTTAACGCCGTTAGTTATATTTAACAGAAATGGGCGATTGAGTTACATTTAAAAAAACAGGGGGAGTTTTAGCCTATTTTTAAAACAGATGTGAGTTTTTAGCAGACTTTTAAAACGCAAGGGGGTTTTATGCATTTTAACCTAATTTTTTTATTAATTTAAGTCAATTCAGTAAATTTTGACTAGCGAAGAGACTTATTTGTTAGATGTAGACAAACCTCAAGAGAGTTAGGTGTAATTTTCCAAACCACGATATGTCTATGTGTAATTACACTAAATCTCATAAGAGAGAAGTATAATTATCCCTATTAAATATGTTTCAATCCATTTTCAAACACCAAAATAAAGTATTTCGTAACTATCCCAAATATTGAGCCGGTTTGAATCTTTTTCTTTCCTTTTTTCATCGGTACATAAATTCCTAATTGTTAAACCCCAAATTTGTTTCTTTCAGCACTTCTAAAACCTCTCGAAGAAAAACGCCGACCTGTCTCAGCCGGCAATGGCCCTCCGCCTCCGCCGCACTCTCACGCCCATATCTTGTCCTTGCTGGTGGCGCCACCTATCGTCCACCGCCGCACCCAAGCCGCCCCCTCTTCTCTGGGAGCACTCCAGCAAGTCCTCCACCAGCAAGGAATCAATCACCCTTCAGCTATTCTCATGGGGCCGCGGCGCCTCCGGCCAGCTCGGCGGCGGAATCGAGGAAATTCGGATATATCCGGCGCCTGTTGCCACCCTCTCTGTCCCACTTAATTTTTCGCTCTCTCACGCCATTCCTGGTCGTCTCTCCCAAAGTTTGAGCTCCAGTGAGGCCCAAGTGGAGGTCGGGATCTCGTGTGGGCTGTTCCATTCGGGTTTGGTGGTGGATGGGAAGCTCTGGATATGGGGCAAAGGCGACGGCGGACGACTCGGGTTCGGGCACGAGAACTCGGTTTTTGTTCCCACTCTGAACCCTAATCTGGAGTCGAAGCTCAGGAGCATTGCCCTCGGTGGTCTCCATTCCATCGCGCTTGATGTCCTCGGCCGTGTCTTCACTTGGTCAGTGCCTCTTTGAGCATTCTCCGTCGCTTTGAACACCACAAAAGATAGCATAAAGAACGAATATCCATTGCCTTTCTTTCATTTAGTTATCCGTTCGTATGTGGGTCTTGATTGACAGAGATTTATACCTTGCTAGTGTAAGGTTTCAGATACAAGCCCCTACTTATATGTGCTTCTTTGACGCTCTCCACGGTGTAGTTTCTTATAGCATAATGCTGGTTTGGATTGCTAATGTTCTTTGTTGTTGTTGTGAGACGGTATAACTCTTAGAGAGAATTATCATAATTTTACTTGCTAGTTTTTTTACTTCCACCTAGTTAAAAATGTGATACTTTCCTCCTGTTATTCTTCTAGTCCATGTTGTGAAATCTTTTGTGAGATGTACTTCAGATGGAGTTAAAGTTTCTGATTTTCATGAAACCGAAGCTTTGGAAGCTTGTTTCATCTATGTTTAAATTATTTTTCCGTCCTCTAAGCTTCTTATAAGCAGCTAAATCATAATGACCATAATGGTGACCATAGACTTCCGTTGAGCCATCTTTAGAAGGCTTTCTTTGTGGTAGAACTATTCTTCTTTTGAGTTTATGGATGAGAAGTTCATGTTACTCAAGTAGTGAGTTCTCTTTTGCATCTTTTAGATTTCTATGTTTGGTTAAGACAAGAGATATTACTGTAGTTATACTAGCTTGCTAACCTCCTACTATTTGTAATTAAAATAGAGAATTTGCTCAAGTAAGGTGCAACCAAGCACTAGGAGAGTTACAAAATAATTCCATAATCCCTTAATTTCTTTTGGTCTAATGAGTAGAATGAGATAGAAATTCACATAAAGTCTGCACCAAGAATTATGTTTACTTAAATGTGAACACTTTATGTGTATGCATGCATGGACATGCGTAGTTGCGTGTTGCTTTATTTTGGAACTGCTCCATTCTTGCCAACGCACTTGCATCATTATGGGAAGCATTACTAGAATTTATTAGTGAATGAAAAATCCATGTCAGTGTTGGTGAGGCATATTATCTAATACCTGTATGCAGTTAAATCATATTATGCTTTCTTTCATTACTTCTACATGGTCTCAAACAGAGGTACCTTGTAGCATTTGATATTTGTTATGAACTCATTGAGATTTGCATTGCATGTTCTACCCATTGACTTGGATAAGGGTTTTGTTTGCAAATCTTGATACTTTTTTTTACGAAATGAAGTTTTCAGGGGTTATGGTGGATTTGGGGCTCTTGGACATTCTGTGTATCACAGAGAACTGTTACCTAAATTGGTTGAAGGATCTTGGGATGGAGAAATATGCCGTATTGCAACCAGTGGTACACATACAGCTGCGATCACCAAATCTGGTTAGATATCTATTGGCTACAATATTTTGTTTCTTCAAGCAGACAAATTATCTTTCTAGCCCTTTGAATTATTTGACATAGGAAAAGTTTTGAAGCCACTTTTAGGTCTCTTTATAAGTTCCTAAAAATTGCCAACATTGTAACATCTGACATGAAGGTTTAATAAAATATACAATAAAAACCATCTGTGGAGAATAAGTACATAAACTATGTCAAAGTGGAAAGTAACGTACTGATTCTTCTGTTTGCTATTTAATGACATTGCTGACTTTCATAATGAACTTGGTACTTCTTCAAAGTTATGTATCATGTCAATATATTTTCTGCTAAATCCAACCATATGTTTTAATCTGTAGACATTATGAAGAATACAGTAGGACTAGCATTGCACTTGAAAACTGCTTAATGCAGGAGAATTGATTACTAAGATAGATGATTTATAAGTTCCAATGGTACTTGCTTAGCTGGAGATAGTAGTTTGGTTTCAGTGGTGTTTATCTTAGTATCAAAATCATCTAAGATTTGGTGCATATTAGTGTGTATTGATTGTGAGATAATTGTTCTCAACTAGTGTATGTGCACTCTCTTATTCCTCACTTTCTTGTCATACCTGGCTTGAACATACAGAAGCAACTTAGTTTATTGCTGTATTTATCTAACTAGTTTATCCTTGTATTTTTTCCATTATATTTTGATGAAGGCAAACTTTACATCTGGGGAAGAGATGAAGGGGATGGTAGATTGGGCCTCGGCCCGGGTCGTGGCCCAGATCATGCAGGTGGTAACAGCACGCCTTCTGAAGTAAAAGCACTGCCTGTACCCGTGGCTGCTGCTTCATGCGGGGGATTTTTTACAATGGCGTTGACTGAAGAGGGGCAACTCTGGAACTGGGGTGGTAAGAAATGCCCTGTTATTCATTATTTATGATGTCAAATTCAGAAATAAGCTAATTCACCCCAGGGATCGCTTTGAAATATAGTAAGATGAAACTTTACGCCCCTTTTGAATCATAGACAAGCTAGATTGCAATATGTTTGTTAATTTGAAAGTGAAATAGAGCTCTAAGAACATTGCAATCAAATATTTCATCCAACAATACATCCAACATCTTGGGTGCTGGACCTTTCTAGTTCGAGCAAGATAACAGATCATGATTAAGCCAAGATTATCAGAACTTCTAATGCTAGTTAACCAGAACTGCAACGCTATAAGTTGAAGAAGTTAAACTGAAAAATAAGAATGAGCGCTACAAGAAAGCAATTTCAACAAAGCTCCAACTTTTATTAGTGTTGTCTTTGTGTTCCTGCCACAGCCAACTCCAACTATGAGCTTGGTAGAGGTGATAAAATCGGTGGCTGGAAACCTCAACCTGTTCCCAGTCTCAAAGATGTTTGTATAGTTCAAATAGCTAGTGGTGGATATCATTCTCTTGCTTTGACAGGTATGATCTGTCGAGAATATCTATATGTATCTAACTGTGCTGTAGTTCACGTTACAGATATCAGAGAATATCTATATGTATCTAACTGTGCTGTATGTCAGACAAAGGAGAAGTTTTTCGTGGGGTCATGGCGGACATGGTCAATTAGGCCACTCTTCCCTTCATAGTCGAAAAATTCCTGAACCAGTGGAGGCCTTAGCTAATGAGAGGGTCTCTTACATTGCTTGTGGAGGTTCATCATCAGCGGCGATAACCGGTAAGGAAACCCAATTTATATTTACATAGAAATGATTCGAGAATATTAAGTTTGATATTTAGGGGGTTCCAAACACTCATCCATTTGGTCTTAGGTTGCATATGTGGACCTTGGCTAGGCAGATACCTTCATATGCGAAGTTCTTTTTCTCTTTTTGCTTGAACAGTTTACAATACAACCATGCAGATATATGAAAGTAACCAAATTTGTTATTAATTCTTCAGACAAGGGGAAATTATACATGTGGGGGAATGCAGCAGACAGTCAATTAGGTGTTCCTGGACTTCGTGATGTACAGTCATCACCCATTGAGGTTAATTTTCTTGGAGGACGACGGGCTCGGGGATCACAAGGTACTTTCAGTTGCTGTCGGTGCTTCTCATGCAATGTGCCTTGTTTCAAGGTCAGGTTGCTAGTAAGTGAACTTATAACCACAAAAATCTTTAATAACCAAGCCTGAAATATACGAGGGGTTGAGAAATTTACGCTTGATGAAAAGCCAATGAACTTACGAGTATGCAACTTCTGACACACGTTCCATTAGGAGATTATTGTCCAACTTTGTTGTCTTCCTCAAGCTCAGTTAAGGTATCAAACTTTTTTTTCTTCTGGGCTATGTATAACCGTCTGAAGTTGCCACTACGCAACAGCCGGTAATGTGATGTTTGTTATTGGTTAGAATGCTGTTGACGATGAAAAGTTCTGCATGAGTTCTGGAACTCTGAGTTTGAGGTTGATCATACCCGTTGATGTATGAATTGGAATCCTTTTTCCAAGTTAGATTTGATTATATTATGTTTAATTACACTTAGACCCCTTAGAAAATGCGAAATTTTACTTTCCTTCAAAGAAATTTTGAAATTACATTTACACCCATTCGAAAATTCACTGTTTGCATGGGACCCTTCTGTCAGGAATTGGACGAAAAATGCTGATGCAAAAAAAATGCATAAATTTTCAATTTTATCCCTCATTTGATGTTTTCATTTCATAATTTTATACTTGTGAAAGAAAAAATGCAGTGATGTTAACCTCACTCTCTCTTTCTCTCTCTCTATATATATTTATACATATTATATTTATCATTTTATAAGTACAAAAATACATAAAGTTTAAATGAGTTTTTTAATTTATTTTTTTGGTTACTCACTATTTTTGTGACCAAACCCTAATAGAAAGAGTATGCTGTAAATTGAGAATTTTTGGAGGGGTGCAAGTGTAATTTCAATTTTTTTTCAAGGGAAAGTGTAATTTAACATTTTCAAGAGGGGTCTAGGTGTGTTATTAATCCTTGATTTATGTCCAACCAATACATGCTAGGTGCTATGTATTTGACATCTGACTGTCACCCTCTTAAAACTGTATATTATGAAGTCCTTTTGACATTTTGTAAATGTTTGTAGAAAATATGAAAAAAAGCTAAACATAAGACGTAAAGTTTTACGTGGTTTGGAGAATTTCTCTACGTATAGTTGTTAAGATTAGTTTCCACTGGTATAGTGTTGTGCATATTATAATAAAATGTCGTCCATCAACTATTTATATTACAACGCCTGTAAAATTTATGGACTTGGATATACTGTTGTTTCGAGCTTTATGTTTAATCACTATTTGTCTACCACATGATATGTTTGTTGTACTTCAACACTTATTATCAACCGAGCGAAACCTAAACGGCCGATGGATCCTAAGGTTGGATGTTGATGGTGTGCCGTTGACAGCGTTTTCCATTTATCGGAACGTTTGAGCGCCCAAAAGTTAATGTCTCGGTGTATGATTAGGGTGTAGTGGGAGCAGTTTATGATTGAGATGTGGAGGGTTGTTTGAGCACCCGTGAGTAGGAAGGCATCACAGTCCGAGCCCCCACACAGGAGAAGCCATCATGTTTTGGGACCGTTAGGTGTGTGTATATAACATCGTATATGGTTGTTTCTATAACTACAATTCCTTCCTTCCTACTACCCCAAGTGGGCAGCACTTGTCTCACTTCAGCTGCATACAACCAACGACTCATCTTCTCCATCAATCTACTCTTCCTTTTCCACTAAAAGCCCTAATCTTGAAAATGGAACATATTATAACTATGCACTCTTACTTCCAAAAGTGCCCTTTGATGTGGTATATAACTTGAATTAATAATAATTTACCCTACATTTGAGACTGTATTTACATTCAATTTTGTCATGTGGCTGTATAATTGACTATGAGATAATTGTTTTTTTTTAAAAAAAAGATCATAGCGTTTGAATTTATAATTGATGATCCTAATATAAATTGTAGTTAAATTTTAAAAGAATTATTTATATTTTTAAGGTTAATGAAGGAATTTAAAAACTATGTAATTTGAATAACGGGCAATTTAATTAAAATAAGAAAAAATATAGTGGTATTAAATGTTACAAATTTTGTTTCTTTCACCAAAAAGTAGTTTTGGCGGAATTTAATTCCAAAAGTAATTATTGAAAGAAATGGCAAACAACACAAGAATTTGCGTGGGCACTCGATACTCAAATTTGACTCGTGATCGCAGGGCAAACGACCACCTAAATTTTTATTTGTAATATCATGTTATTAACTTTCTAAAATAAAGATTAGACTTGAAAAAAAAAGAAGTTATTAGTGGATCAGGAAGCCACTATAGTAGAGTTTTTTTTTAACATGTCCAGACCAAACATTCACTGGTCAAAAGCATTATGACAAGAAATATTTATTTTCATTAATTAAAATTTAGTTTTAAATATATAAATTAGACTTTAAGATCAAAAGAGAATGTTTACTTCTAAATAATTAAATAATATTTGTACTATGATATGATTTATCATCTTACTCTAAACCAGCCTTATGACAGGAAAAATTTACATAGTTGTCTAAAAGGCAAAATCTCACCTTTGGTCCCACTAGATAGGCTATTTTTACTTTTGGTCCCGAAGTTTACTGGCTTAATACTTTTGGTCCCAAAAACTCTAATTTTTTAACAATGTTAGTCCTGTTTCATTACAAATTGACGGAATTAGTCAACTGCTAATTTAGTCACAAAAAAAAAAAAAATGCCCTTTAGGCATGTATTCAGATTTTTGGAGGAAAAAAATAACACCAACAAGCATTGATATATTTCAATTTCGATTTCTGTATTATAATTCACCTTAGAGAAATTCGTCAGTCCGATATAAAGACAAAATCATTGCTAGTAGTTAATGTAACTGATAGAGATTTTAAACATTAAATTATTTATTTTACTCTTTATTTTATGTATTTCATATTACTCGCAAACAAAATTTTTTGAATGTATTAGAACCCACAGTATCTCATTTTTCTAGGAAATTTCATTTGTAAGACAAAGTTACGAGGCTATTAAAGTTAGAGCGGATAATGTCGGACGCAAAATGGCGCACCAATCTCATCACACGCACACATTATTTGGAATTATTTACAAGTCTCAAGCCTCTTGTAGCAGATGCCGATTATGTTGAACATACAAAGAACTTGAGTGATTTATAAAGTCAAAATTCCATCTCCATAATAAAGTATCTTTTTAAGGACAGTTTGAGGTGCATGAAACTAAAAAGAATAATACTCACGCAACGAGACACCTATTGCATCACAAACCACAACACTTGAATTTCCCCGTCGTTGTTTGATGCAGTCAAAGCATCCCACTTTGGTTCCAAACGAGGAGCTTGAGTGGCTTATAAGCCCCAAGACCTCATTTCCCTAACGAGGTGTCTTTTCAAGATAAATTTGTGAGGCCCATATAAAGTTAGAATCGACAATATCTTGTGTACACCAACTGAGTCGTGAGCCACATCACTCTTTTATATAAGAAAAGAGTTTCATGTACGAGGCGAAACAAATAAGAATGTAGGGGGAAATTGCAATTTACAGTGAATAAAATATTGCCCCCATGAAAATAAATTAAAATTATTTTAAAAAATAATTGCTTTAATATTAAATCAATCTTTAAAATTAATATTTAGTATTGCTTCATTTTAAAAAATATAGGGGTAAAATACTATTTTTTAATAGAGATTGATTTGTATATTTGTAATATCATTGTGGGTAAATTGCATTAAACACTATAATATATTTTATAAATAAAAAATGTGTTATAGATATTAAATATTAAATTATTTTGTATATAACTTTTTTCAGATGTAGTTGTTGAGCAACATCATCATTGTCTTAGAGAGTAATTTAAAAAATAATTTTAATATTTTTTTAAAAACATAAAATTTTATTTTTAAGAATTGAAATTTTATTATAGGTATTGACCATAAAGTGGTATGGATAATTATAAGTGAAAATGCACGTGTGTGCCACTCGACTATTAACCCAACGGTTGGATCACTAATTCCCATGTGCACCACATTAATCTCTTTTCACATTTAAATGTTAGGGTGTTATAAATGTTACGTTTAAAGCGTATTCGATCGGGTCAACTTAATTATATAGTAAAAAAGAAAATTAATAAATATAAATTAATTACGGGTTTGTAATGGCTATTTGTCGTTGTTTTTGTAAGTGTGATAAAACTATGACAAATATTTTGAGTATCGACTAAAAATCATTATGAATATCGATCAATCGTCGTAAAAATTTAAGTTTTTGCTTTGATTTTGTTTAATCGTGGTTAATAGTATTAATTTATCATGGTTTTAAACTGTGGCCATTTATAGTGTAACAAAAACTCAATTTTATCTATCTATACTATTAAAAAAGAGAACCATTTCAGCGTACCGACTTTAGATTGTCATATTTTACCCTCAAATTAATCTGTTTTCTTCAAAACAAATTTGGTCAAAATAGTAATTTCAAAATTTTTAAATAATCACACAATTTTATTAAAAAAATTCTCTCACCCACTACTCCATGTTTGTTTGTTTGTTTTTTTTAATATATAAATTTCTGTATTTTAAATAAACTTTCAGTTATAAAATATTATTTCTCTGTCATCTCAACCTATGTTTCTTTATTCTCATGATTTTTTTTTCTCATCTGATTTTTTTTTCCATCATATCACAATTTTTTTTATATGGTCGCGAGAAGCGTGTGCAACAATGATTATTATATTATAAGATATTCAAAAGCATATAAAGTATTACAAAATATTTGATATTTTTTTCTAAAAAGAAAATTTATAAGCTCCAAAAATAAGATGCTAGCAGTTTATAAGCTTTTCTAAAAATAATAAGCAATTCCTGAAATTTATCTTTGCTAACATTTTATATAATTTTATTTCATCCGGAACACTTTAAAACTTATTTTTGAAGTAAAGATTAATATTTTATAAGATGTATTTTTAAATAAATTTAATTAGACCCCTCTCAATGTCTAATATATCAGGTGATTAGATGATTGCTATTTTTGAAAAAAAAAAGATATTATAATCTTTTAAGAATATTTAGAAATTTCTAGTTTATTTCTATAATTTTAACAAAATTTCTTCAATTTTAAATCAGTTAAATAAAAGAATTATCATTTTTATTCTTGGAAAACATTGCGACTTATTCTTAGAACAAATTCTAACATTTAATAAGTTCTAAAAAAATCTTATAATACGTATAAAATTATAATATTTATATTACATTATAAATTTATTATTAGATAGTATTATCATAGCTATAAAAAATTAAAAAGGTTCCCTATGGATGTAAGAATATGGGGAAATAACTATGTTTGGTTTCATTTTCAAATCATCTTTCAGACGGCTTGAAACACATAGCATGTTTAGGTAGATATTTTTTCACCTTTAACTGTGTGATTTTGTAGATTTTGAGTTTTTTAAATTTTGAATGTAATTAGGGGATATGATTTGACACTGAACAGTGAATTTTGTCTTTCTACTAGAAAAAATATGATTTTATGCTACGATTAAAAATTATAGCAAAAAAAAAAAAACTCATGGCAAATACAAATTAACAATGGTTTCGCAACAGCCATTAGCCGTTGTTTCTGTGAGTGTGGTCAAAATATTAGTCATAACCAAAATCATGGCAAATATTGATTAAATATGATAGAAATATAAGATTTTGCTTTGATTTTACTTAATCGTAGTTAATAGTAATAATTTTCATGGTTTTCATGTCGTGGTTATTTCTAGTGTAGCGAAAACTCAAAAAATTCTAGTGTTCGAACAATTTCATCCAAAAATATATACAATAATATACATATAATTCAATCAGATAGCAACAAAAGATATATATACAGTTATAAATACATATAAAAAGACAAGATTTGACAATAAACAGAGAGTTTAATCTCCCAAAGTACAGAACCAAACATACAACACTTTTGCACAATCTTAAGTTATCTGAAAAAACAAATTCAAACATACACAGTGTGTTTTTTCTAATACATACTTGTTTATCTCTATTTTTCTCTCTCCATCTCCACAAAAATACTGAAAAACACGTCTGTCCGTAACGTAGAGCCTTTCTACTTTAGATCCCATTAATTACAAGATTCTCACTTTTGGTCCCACAATTTCAAAAAATAAGCAGTTTTGATTCCACAACACCTTTCTGTTAGATTTTTAACGGAAAAGGCCACATGACTGTTAAGTATATGAAACAAAAGTGTTATTTTTTTAAAAATTGTAAGATCAAAAGTGAGAATTCTATAACACATGGAACCAAATATATAAAAGTTCTAATTACCACATATTTTTCTGTTAAAAATATAATGAAAATATTACATGGGGCCAAAAATAAAATTTTATAAAAATTATTGAATCAAAAAAATTTTCGTAACCAATTAAATCAAATTATAAAAAATACTAAATTACGAAACAAAAAAAATATCATTTCTCCGAGGAGTAGATATCGTGACTTGGAAGTGAGTGTGGGTAAGAAAGAGAAGAGACTTTATGAGAATTACAGTTGAAAAAGCCTCAAGAACGAATTAATCCTGGTCGGAGGATGGGGCCCGCACCCACCGACGCCCAACATAACATTCAAGCATGTGCACCACTCCGCTGCAATGCGTGCACCCATAAATGATTGTAGTGTGTGTGTATATATTATATATATATATATTAATTCTCTAAGAATAAATAATCTTTTATATTTTAAAATATATTATTAATATATGTATACGTAAATCAAAATATTATAATTTTTTTTAAAAAATATTTAAAAGTTATTATCGACAATACGAAAACAAATAGTGTAGTGGTATCACAAATCGTCGTCTGCGAGTGAAAATTATTTTTCTCTATTTATATTGCTAGCTGTTGTGATAAGTCGTCTCTACGTGCGTACAATAGAATTGTATAAACTAACAAGTCATATTTCAAGAAAAAATAAAATAAAGAATATTCATTGTATCACATTTGTCATAGGGGTATAATTGTCATATTTAAAAATTAATGTGACGATGTCGCTATATTTTATTGAGTATAGACAATCTTTTTTTATATATTAGTATGGATATAAGGACCGGGTATGAAAATATGAAATACTGTGAATTCGTGATGTATGTCGACGAGATTTATATAATATTGACACTGATAGGTATTTTACATATCAATTTATACAAAAAAAAAAAAAAATTCCCAATACAAAATTTTCTAATGTGTATCGAGTTTGAAAATACTAAACAGTGTACATCGTGCAATACAACTGTCAAACTTACATGATGTTGATGCTTTATTTAGTACTTCCATTCATTTTTTCAAGAAAATAAAACCCATAATTTTAAGGGTCCATTTGGATTATCGAATTTAAATTTGAACGAGAAATTTAAAAAAATAATTAATTTTATATTAAATGAATTTAAATTACATCACGGTGTTATTTAGAGTAATCCAATGAGAATCGAAAATTTTGAAATCCTTCGCAGAATAGAACTATCCAAATAAGTATTGTGAATTTACGAATATAATATCAATCCAAACATAATATAATAGTCACCTATTTCTTTCAAATAATAAAAGTTAATCTGTTAAATATATATAGACAACATAATTTACATCTACACCCTTTGAGATATGATTTAACTATATTTTTATTAGATCGAAAATTACAATTACGTCTCTTGAAATTTGTAAAATATTGTCAACCCAAATAAAAAAAGTGTAGAAGTACTTAAATACCCTCACTCCTTCCAACAAAAAATATATATGTATAAAATAAAGGTAACTTAGAGCTACATCTCTTGATGTTTGATATAATTATGAATATTTCTCGATTGTTTGAAAAATTACAATTATTTTATTCAAATAAAAATAATTACGCAGCCCTAAACGGTAAGATAATACTACTTTACTCCTGTTGAAAATTTTTAAGAAATTTAAAAAAAGAAGTATTCGAAAAAATATAAAATATATTGAGAGTGGATAAAATCATCCATCAAGAATATTAGTCCAAAAAAAATATTTTAGAAATTTTTTAAAAATATATAAATTTATAATTCATTATTCAAAAGTGCATTTCGATCAGTTCATCATAAAAATTGAATGAAAATCTGACGAAGGCAACGAAATGAGCTCGTTATTATATCGACATTAAAATCAAATGGGTATTTATAATTTTTCAAACAATGAGAATGTATTTATTAATTTTGTCAAATTTTATAGGAAGTGGTTGTAATTTATCCTAAAATAAAATTCGACAAAACAACAAAATAACCAAAATAGATAATAGATCTACACCAATTTTTTTATTTTTTTATTTTTTTTTTATCGTCCCTCTCATGCCACCATATCAAGCAATCTTTTCGCCTATTTCTCAACAGCAATTTTTACTACAAAATAGTGCAACACCAGCGAAATATGATCCAAATGACATTTTATTAATGATCAAAATGCAATTTTCTTTTTGAATTATTAAATGTAAAAATCGCCGAAATTCTATCGAATGATATTGAAAATAGGGATAATTACACTCTCCTCCCATAAAGTTTAGTGTAATTACACGTAAACTCTCTGTGGTTTGGGAATTTACATCTAACACCTCGGATGTTTGCTTCCATCTAACAAATAAGTCTCTCCATTAGTCGAAATTCACAGATTTTGCTAATATTAACAAAAAAATTATATTTACTTCTAAGTGACTTATTATTGATTGATTATAGGTAAAATAAATATTTTTATGATCAAATTATCACCATACATCTTTACGCTTTAATGCATGTTATGAAGTATATCTTCATCGTTATCAAGGGTAGCTTAGTCAGAAGAAATTATTTGACCTGCAATAAGTCAGTAATAAGTCAATCGATGATAAATGTCAATTTGCATTCAGTATTTTTGTTAATTTAAGCAAATTAACGGATGGACTTATTTGTTATACAGAAACAAACTTAAGGGGTGCTAGATGTAATTTCACAAACACAGAGAATTTATGTGTAACACCAAATATCAGAAAAGAAAGTATAATTATCCCTTAATATAAAGACAAAACCAAACCCAATAATGTAATTATTATTTCAATTCAATAAAAAAATATATAATTAGATCAAACCTTATTAACTATAAATGTAATTTATCCTCATATAGATAGGTATATAGGCATAAGGTGTTGTATTTCCAGCTAGCACATACATACATACATACATTATATTATAATTAAATGAGAGATGCAAAGGTGCATGTTCTTACCCATTAAACTCAAAAAACTTTGTCTTATTCTTGCAACAAATCTGTTGTGTGCTGTAAAGGGCTAATGTTTATGGATGCAACCACACTACTACTTCATTCCATAAATATTATTATCCCATATATTAATTTAATGAAATTTCTAAAACCAATAGTTAATTTAATTTTAAATTTTTTGAATAATATTATGGTACAAAACTTTTAAGTATGAATAAAATAGAATGATACATCATCCGGAAAATAAAAAAAAAATTGTTCATATTAGAGAGCGAGCCGAATTTATTTATTTTTTAAAGATTTACCAATTAAGTAAATTTGTATATATAAAAATATTTTATATCGTCGTTTACATATTAACGGAGATTTCATACATTAATAATTTTGAATAAAAAATGTATTAAAATGAAAAAAATAAATAAGAACTATTAATAAGATAGATGAATACTTGTATTTATAAGATTTAAAATCATAATATTTTAATTCTGAGATTCCAATCTTATAAATATTAAAAGAATACAATTAAATAGCGTAATGGTCTCGATTATAATAAATAAAAAACAATTAAATATTAAATCAATTTTTTTTCTATATAACTACAATATATATTGCTTATACAAGTAACATTCGAATTGTGTCATAACTCAAATTCTTGATCAATTAACAACAATATTTTTCCAAAAAAAAATCTAAAAATTATACAAGAAATTGAAATAAAAAAAAAGGGAGAAAAATGTAAAGTATAGTACTATGTGGACAACCAATAATCAATCCAAGGAATTGGACCCGCTACTATTATGGAGTGCAGAGCACTGGTAAGCAGGCCTGGAAAGCTGGTCCCCGGCGCTTGCCGGGCACGCCGCCAGCCCAAGAGGCGGCGCCGCCATGCAATTGTAGGAGACGCACACCGCCGCCGTGTCTGGCAGCTCGGCCCCCACCTCCAGCGGGAATCCCGTGATGTAATTATGCTGGAGGTACAGGGTCTTCATGGTGCCTGCCTCCACGCTTTGCACGTACTCCTCGGAACGCCGCCCGTCAGGCGGTTGTTGTTCAGGAAGCGTCTCGCCCCAATCAGCGCGGTGGTTAGTTCCCCCGTCAGGAAGTTGTGGCTGAGGTCCACGGTGGAGCCAACCGCGGGCGGCCACGGCGGGGATTGTGGGACCCCGCCTGATAAATTGTTCCGTTGGAGGAGCATTGATGTGATGCTGGGGCGGAAGAGGGATCTCGGGATGGGCCCACCAAATTGGTTCATGCTCAGGTCCAGGTACGCCAGCTCGGAGAGCGATTCCAGGCCGTTGAGTGGACCCCACATGCGGTTGTTGGATAGAGACATATAACGGAGCAGCGCCGGCATTTGCGGCGGCAGCGCCCCGGAGAGGAAGTTGTCGCTGAGATCCAGGTGCAGAAGTTGGCTCGGGAAGACGCGAGGTATTTGGCCGGAGAGTTTGTTGGAGGCTAAAACCAGGACTTTGAGCTGACCCAAAGCGGCTACGGATGGGGGAATTGCGCCGGAGAGCTGGTTGCGGCTGAGGTCAAGGGTGTGGAGATTCGGCAGGCGGAAGATTCCGGCAGGGATTTCTCCCGTCAAGCGATTGTTGGTGAGGGAGATGACCTTGAGGTTGCGGAGGGAGGAGAGCTGCGGCGGAATAGGCCCGGTGACAATGCCGGCGAAGAGAATGAGCTGGTTGAGCTCGGAGAGCTGCGCAATTGCGGGAGAGAGGGTGCCGGCGAGGCCAGGGGAGCCAGAGAGGCAGTCCGAGTGTGAGAATGTGACGCGGGAGGAAGAGGAGGAGCAAGTGACGCCGGCGAAGGAGGAGCAGGGGTCGACGGAAGCAGAGGAGAAGTTCCAGGAGGAGAAGCGGGGGCGCGGAGGAGGGGACGTCGGTGAGGGAGTTCTTGATGAGTCGCAATGCGGCAAAGTCAGTAGGGTGGATGAGAGAGATTGCTGATTGAGTAGAGATGAAGAAGAAGGAGAAGACAAGAGGTAGAAACAGAGGAGCTTTGGCCATATCTCTGAGACGAAGAGAGAGAGAGAGAGAGATGTGTGTATGAGAGTGTGTGTGTGTGCAGAGCAGAATGGACAGGAGAGAAAAAAAAGAGGGCCAATGGGAGTGAAGGTGTTTAATATACTTTACTATCAGACTCTGACTCTCCATCTTCATGCTTATTGGTCCGCTTCAAACTTCTTTTTTTCATAAATTTTTTATCCAAATCAGCTTTGTACCAATATAAGTTTGAGTTTGGTTGGTCGAATTTGAACTAATTTAATGATAAGTTCAATGGGCAAATTACAACCACCTCTCCCTTGAGGTTTGGCGTAATTACGAATATCCTTTTTGTTTGAAAAATTACAAATATTCCATTGATTTTAATGGCACATAACAATTAGCCAATCCATTCATTTTTAATGATGAACTGACCAAATACCCTTGCAAATTAAAATTTATAATTTTATTTATTTTTTCAAAAAATATTTTTTGGACTAAGTGATAATTTTTTTTTCTAAAATTTTTCATTCATCCATTTCATATTTTTATAAGATTTTAATTTTTAAAAAATAAAAAAAATACAATAAGGGCAAAGTTGATATTTTTATACCTCCATCCAAGGATTACATAATTTTATCAAACATCAGGGGGGTATTTGTAATTTTTCAAACAACGAGGGGATATTCGTAATTATCCCAAACCTCAGGGAGGGTTGTAATTTACCCTAAGTTCAATATATATATATCGTGTAATTGATGTACCGTTAAAAAAAATACTCAATCACATAATAATAGTAATACACTTTCTCTATATTGATTTGGTTCGAACAAGAATTTTTTTTTATGTGAATGGTCAATTTTTTAAACTACACACTAGTCACACAATAATTATATTTTCAATAGCAATATAATTTAGGATAAATTATATTTTGTCATTCCAACTATACCCGTTTTTACACTTTATCATATATGACCATTCTTTTTCTATTTTTTTTACCTTAAAAACATTGTATGTTGTGCATATATAAAATATCACATCATAATCTTTAAATATCATATATGCATTGTATGTTATATTTTTGACAAAAAAAAATTGATTAAAAATAGTTATAAAATGCAAACTCCAAAATTTTATAATGTTGATGGTAAATTGGCACAAAAAAAGATTTAAATGGAAAGTGTAAAAATAATTATAATTTAAATGGTAAAATATAATTAACCCAATAATTTATTTTGATTCGATTAAAATCAATCTAAGTTAGAATTTTCCCACGTTTTGATAATATATTTTGACACCATATTAGTATAATTTATATGATATTTAAAAATAAATTAGTCCATATATTCTTCTTTTGAAAATCCTAAAATTAAACTTCATTTTCTAAAGTAAAATAATTGTTATGGTAAAACTTCTTTTTACAATTGGCGTGTGAGGGATTTTTTTTTTCATTCAGACTCATGTACGTATACTTTGTAATCGAAGAATAAATTTTAAAAAAATAATAATTAATTATTAAAAATAAGTATTATTATATTTACGATGCAATTAATTGAAATGAGTAGATTATATATGAAGAAAAAATTATTTTTTTATATAGAAAAATTGTATATAACGAGGGTTGATGCAACAAGGTGATGTAAAATAATAAGATAAAAGAGTCCATTTAAAAAAAGAAAAGAAAAGAAAGCACAACGCAACCTCTTGAACTTTCGAAAAAGGAACAATTTATTATTATTATTATTATTATTATTGTTTAGAGAGATTTTGTATTTATTAATTTTTACATTAAGATAAAATACCATTAACTATAATGTTTCAAAAATTAAATCAGAATTGAATCGATTAAGTTATCAAATTATTGAGTCACTGGTCTGATTAGTCGAACTGAATTAAAAAAAATTATTGATCTGAACTATATATATATATGTATACATACATAACTGATGGAGGAAAGGATGATATATTTCGAAAAGAAGATCCAAGTTAAACTTTCAAATTGATATGGAACAACGAATTACTAGAATAACCCCAGCTAATAAATCGTAGTCATGGAATAGGAGTAGGTGAGGGTTAAAGTAGTACTTCACCATACCTACTTGAATAGCATGCATTGTATTAGTATAAACCCCTCATTTTTCATTTGAAGGGAATGGAATCACTTATATCAAACTCTAGTGTAAAGCGTGTTGAATCGCGCCCCTGTAATACAAATTTAGTCGATATCACTTTTTAACGACGTCATATAACATTTTGTATAAGAAAAAGCCAATGACAACCCAACAAGGGCCATGACATTTAGAAGAGGAAGAAACCCACAAACCTATGGTAGAGGCCCAATAGACTGACCCAACAAGGAGTGATGGGCCCAAGGCACCCCCCACGTGGCATGCATACAAGATGCTAGGTGTACCCTAGGAGGAAGCTCGGTCCTGGAAGGCTCCCCCATCAGTTCGGACTCCTGATCCAGAAGGACTCCTTCACAACTAGGAGTCTCACCTCAACCAAAGACTTCGTCTCAAGCCCAAGATAAGACCTTATCTGTAACAAACACAAGATAAAATCGAATTATAGCTTATCCAAATGACTTTTACCGTTTCTCCACAAACGAAGGCTGCTTGAAGAGTTCCACGTCGAGAGACACCCCCTATAAATACAGGTCAAGTCCCAGGCGGGGGCACCTTCTAACCTCAAATTCTTGCTATCACTCTACTGTTTCGCTCTCAAACCGCATTCTTAACACGATTTTACTCACGAGTTCGTTCATCATATTTCATCTTATTATTTCAACTTATTATTTACGATTAGTTTCTCTTGAATCGATACTAACTTGGGCGTCGGATTGCTAAAGCCTTTTTTGCAGGTTCGTTTCTCAAGTTATTTTGTGTCTTGACCCAAATTTAGCATTCAAGTCCAAGCCCGTTGGACCCTTGCTAAAATCGCACGCATCAACATTATATATCAGTCGATTAAGCTAAAAGAAAAGAGAATAAAAACAAACTTGAAATACTATAATTTATACAATTAGAACAAACGAGCATAAACACATACAAGCTATACAAATACGATATAAAATTCCTCAAGCTGAATACTATTATATAAACATCAACCAATTTTTTACATAATTATTATTTATTAGTATATGATTACGGATGTTTGGTGTGGTAATTTATGTAGTATTTTATGTTTAATTAGACACTTAGATAGACAGGATAAATCCTTGGAGGTACGTAAAAAGTAAAATTTGTGGGGTTAAATTGAAATTTAGTAAAGATGAGGGGGGAAAGTATTTTTTTTTATTGGTGGTGGGGTTGTGCATGTGTGGATTGTATTTTTGTGGGGTGGAAAGAGTTATGTAATGAGGAGTGGGAGGTGTACTTTGTTGCATCAGCTTGACTGCTGTGCGAAGAGATCTACACTGTGGAGCTTCTGACACCCCCACGCACTTTCACTGGATTTTGACCACAAAGGGTCAAATATTCTTCTCACTTCATTTTGTGTACTATTTCATAATATTATATTACAAATTATATATTATACTTCTGCATTTTAAAAATTAAAAATACTCATTTGTTTGGACATTATGTTTCAAAATAATAGTTATGGGTAATTACACGTTCCTCTCTTCAAATTTAATATAATTAATATAATTTTTTATGGTTTAAAAAATTACATCTAATATTTATTAAATTTATTTTCGTCTAATAAATAAGTCCCTTCATTAGTGAAGATTCACAAAATTTGTTGTTATTAATAAAAAAAAATCAATAAAAATAGATATTTTTCTCGACTGATTTATTATAGGTCAAATAAATTTTTTTCGACTAACTACCATTATAACGGTGAAATACACCTCCTCGCATGCATTAACGTGCGAAGACGTACGATGGTAATTTGATCATAAAAAAATACTTTATAATAAATTAGTAATAAGTCAATCAAAGATAAATATGATTTTTTTATCCGACTCTTTTTATTAATGTCAACAAATTCGATAATTTTGAGTAACGGAGGACTTATTTGTTAAATGAAAGCAAACATCAATAATACTAAATATAATTTTTCAAATCATAGAGAATCTATATATAATTACATCGAACCTCAGTGTAGGAAAGTATAATTATCCCTAATAGTTAAAGATATTAAAATTATGTGTAAGTTTCTGTTAGTATTCTGAAAATTTTGGGAATTCAAATAAAAATTTATTTCATTGATTTCGTGATGGATCTCAACACATGAAGTTTTTTAAATTCCTAAAAAACAAATTATTTTGATTTGTAAGGGTAATTTCATTTTTAAAAGGATTTCAAAATTTCCACCTCTCGAACTCTCACTAATTTGGGGTCGGATACATGATCTCCCAGAGGGTGGTAGGCCGTGAATCGATGTGTGTACCCCAGATGCTTAGTGATTCATGAAAATGGAAAACACGTTAGGCTAGTGCGGAAGGTCCCTGACGATAATCTTTCGATGCTTAAGTCAGCTTTGATTCGATATGGTAAATAGTAATCTCAATTAGTAAATGATATCGTGAATAGTAAATATGTCTTACCATAAATGCCATGGAATAAGGATATTTATAGGGCTAAATACGCCCACCTTCTGGTCCACGTAGCGTATCTCAAATAATGAGTTGTCAGATGATCTATGGTTTAGATCTCGGGTCATCAGAGAGGGTCGGGACGCGAGATAGAAAGACGAGACCTGACCTTCTCACGACTCGACCCGAGATAGAAAGACGTAGATCCTGGGGCTCCAATGATATTTTAGTGTTGTTGGAGGGTTATTTGTCTTTTTTTAAGTGGGATATATACTCCTATCATAAATCCCTCACTTCTTTAAATGTATCTAAAAGAGCACTTGAAGAAGTAGAAAAACACTTGAAATAGAATGCGACCTCTCGATCTCTTGGTGTTTAAGACTTCGACCTCTTGAGGTCTTAATAATCTTTCAAATTTTACATTGAGAACCTCGACCTCTTGAGGTGAGATACTTGGATAATCCTTTTGAGATAGAAAATCTTTTACATATTTAAGGTGATTTGTTTTAGATTAAGGTCATTTTTTTTCAGATCAAATTTTTTTTTCCAGATAATAACACGATCTCGACCTCGGTGCCCGACCTCCATGAAGATAATCTTTTAAAAAAATTTCAATTAGTGTTTTTCAGACAACAATGCGATATCAACCTCGGTGCACAACCTCCATGAAAATAATCTTTTTCAGATTTTTTTAATTAGTCTTTTTTAAACAACAATGCAATCTCAATGAAGATGCGTGACCTCCACGAGATAATCTTTTTTAGATACTAGCTCGATCTTGGTGCACAACCTCCATGAAGATCATATTTTTCAGATTTTTCACCTTATCTTTTTCAGACAACAATGTGATCTCGAACTCGGTGCACAACCTTTATATAGATAAATCTTTTTCAGATATTAGTGAGATCTTAGTGCGCGGCTATCTTTTCAGATACTAGTGCCCAACCTCAATTCATGACCTCCATAAAAATAGTCTATTTCAGGTTTTTCAACTAGTCTTTTCCAGACAAAAATGCAATCTCGTGAGACCCGATTATTTTTCAATAATTCTTGCACCTCTTGGTGCGATCATCATTTCTCTCTCTCTCTCTCTCTCTCTCTCTCTCTCTCTCTCTCTCATTTTTTTTTTGAAAGGCTCTCTCTCATTTTTTAAGGCCACCAATATGTCGCTTCTACTATAGAGGTCTAACCTTAATATCTACCTTCTATTTACGTACAATGGCCTCCGGGTCTATTCCTTGAAAGTTATTTGGGTTCTAAGTGCGAACCTCTATCTCTCCAATAATTTTATTTTCGAGGTCGAGGTCATTCTCGACGTGATCCCTGTGGTTTCTTTTTCCTTCTTTCTTATTTTTCTTCTTTTTTTTTTTATGTATTTTAGGGTTCTACACAACCCAAACATCTTCTATATTTTTTATGTATCACGGGACCTGTGGCCTCTTAAGTGTCCGAAACTTTATTTTTAAGCTAATCTCCTAGCATTGCTAAATATTATAGTGAAATTTACGCTCTACAAGAGTCACCTACAATGAGTTCTCATGATATCATGCTTATGATCCCTTTTTAAGGTATGTTATCGAGATCTACCCTTTGCAAATCTCTCTATACTGTTGGATCTACTCTCCAATCTCCTTGATTGTTCTTCTTTCTTCCTGCCTCCATTTTTCTTAATACTATTTTTTAAATATTCTCGTCTAATTAACATTTCACTCTCATCTTATAAGCACCAAAATTTTGTGTATTATGCCATCTATCTTTATGAAAATAACAGTACTGCCTTCAACAAAATGACAGTACTTACCTGATTTTTTTATGATCGGAGTGTCCATCGGCTTTCTGGCCACATTAAGGCATTAGTGTTCTCTACCATCATCAATGCTCTTCCCTATGTCGTGGTTAATGGGGGTGTAACCCTGGTATTTTGCATAAGGATTCTTGTGATGGTCTTTTTCATACCTCAACATTCTATGTCCCTCTTTGTGATCTCAATCTCTAAATTCTTAGCCTTTTTTAATCCTCGCCCACTTAGCATCTTTCATATATTTCACCTCATCCTTATGTATACAACTCATTATGTTGATCTAGAGGCTTTGTAGTTCTAGCATCTTTTTCAGATCTCAACTTTATATGTCCCTCTTTACAATCTCGATCTCGATCCCGATCCAATGTTTGAAAGTTCTATCTTTTGGCTTTTCTTAGGCACTTCCTTGCTTGCCATTTCTTTTAGGTCTTTTTTTTACTTCTTTTTCTTTGAATAACTATCGCTTCTCAGATTCCACTGTTATTAGGGTAGTTGTTCTCCTTTCATATTCCACTAATGCATTTCTACCTGCATCCTCGATCAATCGTTACAGCTCATCTCTCGACAGTTGAACTATCTGGTCACCTTGCCTTTGAGGGGTCTTTGCACCACCTCTAAATGTATGATCTCTCCTAGATGCCCTTTTCATCTCAAAACGTGAGTGCTCTTGTCAGATACCCACAGAAGGGCCCAATTGATCTGGATCGCAAACGGGATCTCCGAGGGGATGGTAGTTGTGATTCGATGTGTGTACCCCATGTGCTTAGTGATTCCTAAAAAGAGGAAAACACGTTAGGCTAGCTGGGAAGATCCCCAACGATAACCCTCTGATACTTAAGTCAGCTTTGGTTCGAGATGATAAATAGTAATCTCAAAGTAGTAAATGAGGTCCTGAAAAATAAATATCTTACCATAAATGCTATGAAATGAGGGTATTTATAGGGCAAAATGTGCCCACCTTCTGATCCACGTGGCTTTATCTCAAATCATGAGTTGTTAGATAATCTATGGTCTAGATCTCGGGTCATTAGAGAGGGTTGGGTCGAATGGCCTAACTCGAGATAGAAAGACGCAGATCCTAGGGCTCCAGTGTATCTTAGTGTTGTTGGAGGATTATTTATGTCTTTTTTTAAGTGGCTATGATATACCCCTACCAATCACATTGCAAAATAATACTCCCCTTATTATGGAAATAAGGACAATCTTCGATCTTTTAGAAAATATAATTTTAGATTATACTTTTTAGGATAATTACACTGTTGTCATCTACAATTTGGTGGAATCACACATATCTTCATGTTTTGAAAAATTATACTTAGCACTCTTAGCGTTTGTTTTCATTGAACAAATAGATGCACCAATCAATAAAATTTATGAAATTTGTTGATTTTAGCAACAAAAAGAAATGAATGAAAATTATAATTTACAGCCTATTGACTTATTACAAACTTATTGTAAGTAAAACAAAAAATATTTTTTTCCCAAACTAAAGATATGTTTGACATGTAATAAATTTGTGATAAATCAATTGACCGTAAAAATAAATTTTTATTCATTTTTTTTTTTTTTTTGCTAAATTAATGACAAATTTCATAAATTTTACTGACGGATGCAAAATCTATTTGGTGAACGGAAACAAACGTCATAGTGTTAGTTGTAATTTTCTAAACCACAAGAGATTTTACGTGAAATTATATCACTCTCAGGAAAGGGCAATATAATTATTCTTTTTTTTATATTATTGCCATTAAATGTTGATAATATATTAATATAAATAATAGATATTATTTCAGTCTGCTATTAATTCCTACCCGTTTTGGCCCCTTGCAAAATATTAATAATAGACTATATTATCAAAGCTTCCAACTCCCCTTGTAGGGAATTTCGTGTCACTTTATCTATCGTGTAGGGTTTCAAATTCAAACCACACATTCGACTAAGTTGTCGAGACTTAGACGAAATTACCCGAAATAATTAAATTTTATCATTCCATAACTATTTTCATTTTAAGTCATTTTGCCCACAAATTGAAGATTATAATACATTGCAAAAAAAATAATTATTTTCAACATTACTGATACAAGTCCGATAGAGGAGACCTGCAAGAAATACTTAACACTCCAACGCCCAAGTCAGTGATCAGTTAAAAAATAAAATAGATGAATGAATAAAAAATAATGTAAACAGCGGATGATTGCTGTTAGAGTGCTAGATTTTAATATGAGAAAACGAGAGTCAAAATCTAAAGAACCTGGAAGAGGTCCCGATTTGAGGAGGGGACCTCATATTTATAGCGGAGAGTCCTAGGTTTGAAGAGGAGTATCTGCGACTTTCGAATTTGGCGGGGGTTGGACGGATAAGAGTCCGGGTCTGGGACTCTTGGATTCGGGGGTTTGTTAGGCGGGTGAGAGTCTGAGACTAAGAGTCCGGTTGGGCTAGGACTCTTGTGGAGTTTGATTGGTCGTGCCACACTTGGGAATTGATGTGGGCGGTTGCATTCCTGAGCCTGATCCATTTATGGTTGTTGGGCTAGAATCCTTGTTTAGGACGTCATCTTTTATCTGAGCCATTTTAAATATACCCATATCAATTACAAATAAGCTTAAAAATAATATTAAATCAATACTACATTCCATGGTCAAATAATATCAATGCAAAAAGTTTATATTTTGACCATAATTAACTAACATTTATTGCGGCTTTATTTATAGTCAAAACATTTATTATAGTTTTTTTGCTTTGGCTCCCCTGCACAAATTATGACTAATATCCTTCCGCAATGGTAATTAATTAGTATTTATTGTAAATTTTTATTTTTAATTGTAGTAATTAATTATAGAAAAACATCACATTTTTTCTAGGGATATTAATTGGGCCAAAAGATAGGTCATCCTGAGTTGGGCTCAACCCAACACAAGAAGGCTCCCTGTATTTTTATTTTTTTTTTTCTTTCCGATCATGAATTTCATAGTTTTAATAGTGGCAATTGTTTTATAAATATTGCCTCTAACAGAAATTAATGACTAAAAAAATTATGTATAATTGTTATCATTAAAATTAATTAATGATACAAGTATAGTGATAATGAATAGTGACAACACATAATTGTTGTTATTATTTTTGGATTGTTGCTAAATTATCATTATAAATATATTGCTAATTGTGTATAATTATAACTTTATACATAGTTATTATGACTAATACATAATTAGATTGTGAAAAAAAATTAAAGTTTCTGTTATTTAATATTTTTTTTTAGTGATAATTTTTTGTTATTTGATATTATATTACTAATACTATTGTTCATACAAATTTCGAGTTTGGAAAAAAGAATTACAAGATTAGAAAACATATGGACAAATGAAAGTTTTAATAAATTTAAACAGAAAAGAGTTACAATCTCTAAAGTGATGATTGTCTCCTGATTATTTTTTTCCAAATGTCGATCCAAGGGTTGACACTTATTCTTGGAAGCGAAAGTGCAATCTCCCCGGACTTGTGGGAATAAATCAAGAGCTACCTTGAAATAAAGTATTAAGATTTTGAGGATTTGATTTCAATAAAGATGTGAAACCTCGCAGTTACAGAGTTTCATCATGACGGACACTTTTGGACTTCAATCATTTGGATTTGCTATGTGTATTGTAGTGACTTGTTTATGGTCGAGGCCGCTTTTCACAGGTACGAGAGCCTTAGATTGCCCGGACCCGCTTTTGTTGGCCATGAACATCGTAGACTTTGACATAGATCCATCATCTAATGGATTGTATTTGAACATGTTTTGACTCAATTAACAAATAAAAAAATTATGTTTATTTTGAATTGACACATGAAAATACGCAAGGCCCCAATAGGATGTAGGCTTATTACAAATTTATCATCTTTGAACATATGTAAAGACCAATTTTTTTTTATGAATTTTAATTTTAAAATTAGAAAAAATATATATTTTTAGTCCTATAACTTATATGGGTGGCATTTTTAGTTCTGCACAAATTGATTTTTGTAATTTAGTTCTGTAACTTTAAAAATTTGGCAATTTTCATCATTTTTCGCCCAATTTGGCAGGAATATTGCATGTGACTTGTACTTGACCTAATTAAATTATAATTTTAGTCCTATAACTTATAAGTGGGCGTTTGGCATTTTTTTAGTCCTATAACTTGTAAGAGTTGGTATTTTTGGTCCAACCTAAATTGCAATATTTGGCCAAATTGGCCGAAAGAGGACTAAATTTGCTAAAATTATGAAGTTACAGAACTAAATTATGAAAATAAATTTTTACAAGACCAAAATATCACCCCTTCTAAATTACAGGACTAAAATTGTAATTTTTTCTTTAAAACTCGATTATTAGCCAATTACTTGAGCTTTTTTAATTAATAATTTATTTCAAAAAATTTATCTCAAAAATTATTTCTTACTTCAGTTGCTACCGACTTTAAAGTGGATTGAATATTTTTCTTAGGGATTTAAGTATTAATATTTATATAATATAAGGACAATCTTGTTCAAATATTTAGTTGTAGAGTGAGTAGATGAGGGTGTAAAAACCCTTTTATAATATGCCAAATTAAATGAAATCTAAATATTTGAGTCAGTGAATATTTGATATATTCTTTTAACCCCTTAAATTTTGTCCAACTCCAAAACCCTCAAAATTCTATCTTATACCTAGATGTAAAAAATTATCATCATTTTGTGTTATTTAAATATAATATATAATATTATGCATACGTCAAAATATAAAGTATATATATAGTATCCTATTTTTAGATAAGGGATAATTACATTCCCCTTCCCTGAGTCAATATGTCAATGGATCGGGCTGGGTTAAACCAACCCAAATTGAACTAATAAAAAATTGGGTTGGTTCAGCCCAAGCCCGCCCGGTCCCAAGAATCAATATTTGGGACCAGTCCATCCCAGTGGCCCAGGACCACCTGGGCCGGGCCAATTAGGCCTTTTTTTTAAAAATTCATTATATATTATTCTTTTATATATAAATTTTTGTATGGTTTAATTTATTATTTATTTATTTCATAAGATAATTAAGTAAATGTTCATAAAAAACCTCAATATCATTAAAAAAAATTAAAACAAGCACATTCGGGCTTGATGTGAGCCTTATCGGGCCAATTCATGGGCTAGCCTGGATTTAAAAATGAACCCAATTGGGGCCCACTTAGAGGCCCAAGACCGGCTATAAACAATAGCGGGCTGGTCTTGGGCCGGGTTTTCCCAGGTTGGTCCGTACTGATCCTAGGCTGACCCGGCCCACTGTGCACCTTGACCCCTCAGATTTGGTGTAATTACACGTAAATCTCCTGTGGTTTGAAAAATTACATTTAGCGCCCTTGAGGTTTGCTTCCGTCTATAACAAATAAGTCCATTCGTTAGTCAAAATTCACCGAATTTGCTGATATTAACAAAAAAAATTAAAAAAATATATATTAATCCCTGATTGACTTATTACTGACTTATTGCATGTCAAATAAATCTTTTTATAATCAAATTATCCTCATGCGTCTTCACGTGTTAATTCATTTAAAGATGTATATTTTCACCGTTAAAAGGGTAGTTTAGTCTGGAAAAAATTGTTTGACCTGCAATAAGTTTGTAATCAATCAATCAATGGTATATATCAATTTTATTGAAATTTTTTTTGTTAAAATTGGAAAATTCAGTAAATTTAGATTAACGGGGGGACATATTTGTTAGATGGAAGCAAATTTCAAATGTACTAGATGTAATTCTCCTAGCCACAGGGGGTCTACGTATAATTACACCAAACCTCAGGGGAGGGGAGTGTAATTATCCCCTTAGATAATGATTTAAGAGCTATAATATTATATTTATTTTAAGAAAATAATACCAGTTTTTTCATTTTTTATTTTTCCCAAATATTCTTTGTCAGCATAGTTTCATGGACTCCATTAATCCCATTCCAGCATATACATTTAAATACAATAGCATCAATTTATTCCACACACACACATATATATATAATTTATGACATAACATTTCGGAACTGAAAATGCAATGTCATATATATAACTTGTTCTGAGGATGATGGATGATCATCATTAGTTCATGTTAATGAGTAGGAGCATCGGAAACCGGACGGCGGAGTTTGGCCGCAGTGGATGAGGAGTTGAAAAGCCTTTGGGATGATGATGTCGATGTTGAGAAGCCTGGCCTTCATGCTGGTGCAAAGGCAGACAGCTGCCTCCATCACCGGCAGCCCTGTTGCTGCCCACGCCCGCGTGCATGAGGCCACCTACCACGTCGACGCATGCACCTAGTCTCATTGAGTCGATGGGGCATGTGTCTTGCGCTCTTGGCGGTTCGGGAACAACGGGAGGTTCGGGTGCAATTGGAAGGTAAACAACGGGTGGTTTGGGTATGGTCGGAAGGTGCACGATAGGAGGTTCGGATACGCGAGGTGGCTTAAGTATAGGAGGGTTAGGGTTGGGAAGAGTAGGAGGGTGGATAATGGGAGGTTTGGAATGAGGAGTTGGGGATGGGCAATGTGGAGATGCTACAGAAATTTGCCCTAAGTTGAGTAGGAGGATTAGGAGGAGTTGGGTGATCATGTCATGATGTTATTAGATGTTGAGACTATATATAGAGAGACATCTAGAGAAGTTTATATCCCTTGTTATAGAGTGCAAAGTGGAGTGAGTGAGAGAGCAAGACTATTGGCAAATTTTTGTTCGGACCAGATTTTGATTGAATCAAATTAATTACAAAGTGAATGTATCATATTTTTTATGTGATTGGGTCACTTTTTTTTAATTGTACACTAAATACACGATAAGTGTATTGTACTTATCATTCAATTGATTTAGATTCGAATTAGAATTTCTCCAAAACTGTATGTGGTCTCCCATGTATATGGGATTATGGCATAATCATAATTAATGACAACCAGCTGTAATGATAAGTGCATAATAACAACCACCTATAATCATTATTAAATACTTAATTTTCATATTTAAAAAATAATGTGTAAATTACCAAGATTCTTATGAGGCTTGACGTGATTACAAATATTTTTTCATTGTTTGAAAATTTATCGAATCTTGTTGATATTTGATGAAATTATATAATTCTTTAATTAAGATTTGGAATTGTCAATTTTGTCTATCACTACATTTTTTTCTTATTTTTTTAAAAAAAAATAGAAAAAACAAACAAAGTGGATGGAAAAATTTAAATTATTTTCCACTTATTCCATAAAAAAAATTTAAAAAATTAAAAAATAAGTAAAATTATATAATTCATAGTCTACGATTACATTCTGGTCATTTCATCACAAAAAATTGGTGGAAACCTAAGGAAAAAATAACTAAAAAATTTATGAATTGGACTAGTTATTGGACGACAATTAAAATCATAAAAATAATGATAATTTTTTAAGCAATGAGAGAATATTTGTAACTATGCCAAATTAAAAAAAAAAAAGTCATTATAATTTACTCTAAAAAATGACAATATTTTCTTCAAAGAAATAGTTAAAAGTGGTAATTTTCTAAAATAATCATATTTTTGCATGCTATAAAAAAGATAAAAGAAAAAAAAATCGTATAAATTTACAAAAGATATTGCAAATCAAATTTGATAAGAAACATCAGCCCAATGTTAATAAAACAAAGCATGTAATGGAGCTAAAGTACCAAATTTTATATAAAAAAATTCAGAGGGCCGAGCCCAACAATCAATTATTGGGCCTGGACGTTATGTTGGCCCATTAAGCCTCTTTATGTAATTGTAACTATAACATACACAAATTAAATGGATAAAAATAAAATAAAAAAATAATGTGATACCACTACACCAAAAAATATATTTGCATATTCTTCCATTCACCAGAATTTTTTGTAAATAGGAACCATTCATAGGAACTAAAAACAATCTCAAATCACCCTAATTAAGAAGTTTATTCAAATATTTTCAAACCAAATAATAAGTCAAATTAAAAAATAATAAAAAGAGGTTTAAACTTTTTCAAATATTAAAATATATATAATTCTTCAACTTCACCATATATTGAAAAATAAGATTTTTCACCTTGACTTTATTGAAGATAAATGAATCAATAAATAAATTCAAAGTGATCCAGTAGATATGGCAAACATGGTTTTTAATCAAAAGCATAACAGGATTTATGAAAATCCACAAAAAACTCAACAATTAATTTTATCAATATCCTCGTTTCAACAAAGTTCATTTTCATTCAGAATAGGCCACCAAAAGGAGTTTCAGTTAACTCCTCTTAAATTGGCTGTTAAAATTTTTTCATAAATTTCATCATTTTATTGTCTAACTGGAAAAAAAGTCTATATATAGGGGTGGCAATTAGACCCGAACCCGACAAAACCTGCCTCATGAGTCCAAAAAAATAAGAGCGGGGCGGATAATGGGTCCTAAGAACTAGGACCCGACGGGGTCCGGGGTGGATCCCAGGTCCTTAAGAACCTGTTCGAAGCCCGCCACAGAATAATTAATTAATATGTACATATATATATATATATATATATATATATATATATATATATATTTACTGTATTTTAATAGAATAAATACTAACAAAATATTATATCACTTTATTTGTTTATTGTTAGGTATTTGTTCAACAATTGATAACATAAAAATTTGTTCCACAATACTTACCAAAGAAGAAATCGTTAGTAATGTATAATTACTATAAATTGTTTGGATTGTTTTGTTATAATTTCATTTTTACTTGAAAATTTATTTTTGGAACTTGAATATTTGAATTAGACCATGAACAATTTTATTTGTAATTAATATGTTAAATTTTTTTCCTACATATATATTAAAATAAAAAATAATAATCAGGTCTACCAGGTCGGGGCGGCTCCTGGGTCCACCCGAACCCGCCCCGTTGCCACCCCTATCCATATGAATTCAAGAATATTCACAACAAAAGCTATCCACTAGTATTTTATTAGGATTATATCAAAGTTGTTCAGCATTTCCTCCTCAAACAAAATGAGAAAAACACCGTGTCTTTTTACTTTCTGTTTGGCACCAAGTCCACTCCTACAAAAATTCCAAATTAATTTGTTATATGATGGTACTATTTTGTTCCAGAACCACAAATTCTCCCAAAATCAATTCAAGAAGCCTTCAAATTTTTCTCAGAAAATCTGCAGCTCAATTCATTTTCAGGATAGTATCTTCCCAATCTTCTCAAATTCTATATCCAATCCAACCTTACCTAGATACTCAAAATCGAACCACAATTCAAATGGTGGGACAAAGTGAGCACTGACCAGTTTGAACACCTAACAATTCTTGAATGGTTCCGACAAAATCCTACAATGGGCAAGACTTCTACAATCCTCAAAAAAAAAAAATTCGCAGCAGGAGCAAATTTTACTCGACAAACAAACTTTATCTGCAAGAATAGCCAAGACCACTATAAAGGAAGAAATGAAAAAAAAAAAAAAAATCAGAGTGACAAAGAAGACTCTGCATCTCCCATCAACCTTGGGGACGAGAATGAAGATGATTGTTTCGAAATATTCAGCCCAATTCCATAAAAAATTTATTGCTGTAAAATTCCATCTAATGAAAAGATTTTAATCTCTATTACTGTATCCTTAAAATTATGTAAGAACAAAAAAAATCAAAAAATCAGTTTTTAATGATTGACAACCATCAACCAAATTCAGCAGCTCAATCAAGTACACGAAGAACATCAAAATCATCAAATTCTATAAATAGAAGCAATTGAAAGAGAAAAAGACACAACTCATCTTTGAGCATTTTCACACACTCTTTACTACTCTCTAGCAATTATTTTTTCCTACAATTTTTCTTGCCAAGTTCTTTTGTAATACTGCACTAATCATTGCTAGCGTAAGTTTTTATGAAAATCTTGTCAATATTAAAATTATGAAAATCATCATAATGATAGAAATTTTTTTTGTCACTTCTATGTATCTATTGCAAAACGATGATTGACCAAAATCAATCTAATTTTGACCATATACTAATTTATTGTAAATTCTTTGAATATTTTAATTATTAAAAAAAATTTATTTGTTGGATACATTATTGGTCACATAATTATTTTAATATATAAAATATTTATATTTTATTTATTCAAAATCTTATCTCCAAGACAAATTAATTTTTTGAATTGTCAAGAAAAAAATTATTGGTTATAAATATAATTTATTTTAAATATATTAAATATTTATTTTATATTTATCCAAAACCTTATGTGACAAAAATGTTGTGTATAAATTAAGTTGTCACCATAAATAATTAGGTGTCGTAATTTTCTTTTTTTATTTTTTGAATAAACACATTTAATTCTGTAATTTTGATATTTTTGACACATTTAGTCCTATAATTATAAAAACTTCAAAACTAAATGTGTAACTCAAAAGATAAAGAACGAAAAGTACAACACACCTATAGTTATAGGACGAAAAGTAAAATTTGACCAATAATTTGTTGATACACCTATGATGACAACTTTACGCACAATTAATTCTCGCCACAAATTATTATATTGCTATAAATTCAAAATTATTATCACTTAGTATATATCTCTCGCGAAAAATTTAAAATTGTCACTTGAAGGGATTTGTTTGATGATGAGTAGTTCCTATTGTATAATCAAACTGTGTCAGCACAGAGCCAACTCCATTAATCCAATCCAAAATAATTAAGAGCATATTTATTCCACATTTGGTTCTGGACATACATTTTGGAACTGAAAATTACAAATCAAGATCATGAAAAATATCCCTTCTCAGAATGATCATTCTGCCTGCTTTGGAATTAATTCTCCACCAATGACTGAAAACCTGTCGATCATTCAAACATCTCAACGTGGAGATTCTTGACAAAATGAGTGTTTTAGTTCATGAAAAGAGATTGCAGCTTAGGCGGAGCATTGGAAGCCGGAGGGCGGAGTTTTGCCGCAGTCGATGAGGACTTGAAGAGCTATAGGGATGATGATGTTAATGTTGAGAAGCTTAGCCTTGATGGTCGTGCAAAGGCAGACGGCTGCGTCCAAGTCCAGCAGCCCTCCGAGTATAGGGCAGCAGGCGTCTTTGGCGCTGCTGCCGATGCCAATGTGAATGAGGCCGCCTAGCACGTCGACGCATGCACCTAGTTTCAATGAGTCAATGGGGCATGTGTCTTGCGCTTTTGGCGGTGGTGGTGGTGGACATGGTGTTTCCGGTGGTGGTGGTATGGATGGTGGATATGGTACTATAGGAGGTGTGGGAGTGGTGGGAGGCTCGGGTGTGGTTGGAGGGTTGGGAACCACTGGAGGGTAAACAATGGGAGGGTTGGGTACAGGTGGAGGATTGGGAACAACTGGAGGGTACACGATAGGAGGTTTGGGTAGGGTTGGAGGGTTAGGTGTGGGCGGAGGGTGCACAATAGGAGGATTGGGTAGGGTTGGAGGGTTAACAACGGGAGGTTTAGGTGTGGTCGGAGGGTGCACAATAGGAGGTTTCGGTACATGAGGTGGCTTAACGACAGGTGGTTTGGGAATAGTTGGAGGGTGCACAACGGGAGGTTTGGGAGTGTAGGGTGGCTTAACTACGGGAGGTTTGGGAATGACAGGAGGGTGCACGACGGGAGGTTTGGGGACGTGGGGGGTTTGGGAATGACAGGAGGATGCACGACGGGAGGTTTGGGAATGACAGGAGGATGCACGACGGGAGGTTTGGGCACATGTGGTGGCTTAACTACAGGAGGATGCACGACGGGAGGTTTGGGCACATGTGGTGGCTTAACTAAAGGAGGTTTGGGGACATGCGGTGGTTTGGGTACGTGTCGTGGTGGTTTTACAACCGGAGGCTTTGTCGGGGGACAAGGTGGCTCTACCTTTGGTGGTTTTTTGGGTGGAAATCTGTGGGGTGGTTTTATTTTTGGTGGAAGTTTGGGAGGCAGCTTTGGTGGGTTGGAAGGAGGAGTTGGGTATGGACAATATGGACATGCTAGAGAAATTTGCAGTATCCCCAAGTTGAGCAGAAGGATTAGGAGTTGGGTGATCATATTGAGCTTGCCCATGCCCATGCCCATGATATCACATGTGAGATGGGTTGGAAATGCCCTTTTTATAGAGAAGGGGAGTGAGTGAGTGTGCCCATATGGGATAAGTGTGTATTGGCAACCAGGCTGCACTAATCATTATGTACTTAATTTTACTGCATGTACAATTTTTAAAGAAAAAAAAATCATAATTTTATAAAGTTACTCTAAAATAAAGTAGTTTAAAGTCAAAAGTCGAAATATCTATGCTAAATAGTCTTGTTTTGGAACGCTATAAAAATAAAGAATAAGAATCTTTACTTATATAGCATATAAATTACAATTCAAGAATCGGGATGTTCGTCTATACACAACATTGTACAAATCAATTTTGATAACCAGCACGTATGTCATCGAGTATCTGCTAACGCGTCAAATTCTGTTCAAAAAATTTCAAACTATTTTCTCATTGATACCCTAATCCTGCATCCACGATCAACGTCAAGACTATTTTTTTTTTTTTTTTGGGGGGGGGGGGGGGGGTGTAATGATGCATGCACTTGTCCATAGAGAGATAAGTGGGGTAGGATTATGCCTTTTTAGGCCCCAAAAATTCAAACTTGGAAGGACAATAGGAATTGAGAAAGTTTTAACATGTAGTGGCTATTTTCACCCGTGATTGGCCCAACATGCACCTCTCTGTGCCTTTGAAAACCTGCTGCACTGCATGTGAATGTGAAGGTGAATTTTTAAAACAGGAATTTCCTCAATGCCCAATGACAAAACATTACAAAGATTTCCTGTCACAAAACAACATATCCATTCACAAGAATGCAATAAGATTCCTATCTTTGCTCTAAGAATTGCAAATCTAGAGAAATAGGTTTGTCGCCTTATATGATTTTGCCTTTGACTATATCCCAGATAGAGTCATCAGTGTATGCCCAACTTGGTGTTACAAACATGCTTCAAATTTCACCTATTGATAGCGATGAATATCGGATTTTATCATCGATAATGTCCAAATAAATTCGACGATGATGATATTTTTATGAAGGAACAGGTTTGTATTTAGTTCTATCGAGCAGAAATTATCGCGCAGAATATATTTTTTTTAACTTGACGATCATTATTTTACGGGATAATTACACTTTCTTCTCCTTAAGTTTGGTACAATTTAAAAAATTATTTCTAGTACTCTTAGAATTTACTTCCGTCTAACTAATAGATTCATCCGTTGATCAAAATCCATTGAACTTGTTGATCTTAACAAAACAATTGAATGAAAATTGACGTTTACCCTTACCCTCAATTGACTTATTGCAAGCTCAATAACACCCTTATAACGTTAAGATATGCGTCCTCACATATATTAATAAGTAAAAAAGTATAAAAGTAATTTAATTATAAAAAATTATTATAAAATAAATCAACAATAAATTAAATAGGATAAATAAAAATTTTATCTAATTTTTTATTAATATCAACAAATTCAATGAATTTTGACTAATCTAATAACTTATTTGTTAAATAAAAACAAACCTCATAAATACTAAACGTAATTTTTCAGACAACAAAAAATCTGCATGTAATTATACAAACCTCATAGGAGGAAAGTGTAATTATCCTTATATTAATATGTGATACAACATAAATTGGTACTATATACTATTGTTTGATAAATTTGATTATGTACATTCTCGGACAACCTTTTTATCAAGAAATTTCCAGATTTTCGTAATATATTTATTTCATATAGTACAATTATCCCAGATGTGAAAGACGACCAAACTAAATGCTATATCCATTAATGATAGATGTGACTCTACACTATACTCGTACATACCCTCAGTAATGTGAAATCATGTTTCTTTCATTTTTGACAGAAAGGCAACACATGAAACTCAAATATGAAAAGATGTAACTATTCACAAAGAATCTAAAATCACCAAGAATTTTCCGTAAACAATAGATATGGAACCTCAAACAAAAGACAACGAACAAGACGACGTCTGTTGCTGTTGGAACAAATAGGCGTAACAGTGGTCCCACAAGAACTATCCTCATCCGCAATATGTGTCGTAATAAAAAAACATCAAACATGTGCAGAAATAAGTCGAGAAACGGGAGAAGAAATAGATATAGCTAATTCCAAAGGCATATATTCACAAAGACGATGAACGGGAGCGAGAAGAGAATTTGAGAAAAACTGAGCTTCTCTTGTAACTACTTTGGCAAGAAAAATCTTGACAGGCAAAGGAAACTATAGTACACTCGCCATCAAACGTTGATGGCAACAGATGAAATACAAGAAAGAAAATCAAAGAATAACTTATCTAGACGAAGACATAAATTCTGAACCTTTCGCCCCCCTAAATTGTGAGTTCGCCGTAGTAGAAGCAAGCAGTGGACCTACAAAACTCTCACAAATTGGTTTTGTTATGGAGTTCACCAACCATAGTGAGAAGCCCGACTTCCTTTCTACCACTTGCGAGATCAAATAATGCAGTTGTCAAACGATAACTTATCTGGCTTGCTCTGGAACAGTTTCTTCCTCAAAAAGCTGCCACTAATGTATATATACAACTGGACATCAAGAATTGCCAGCAACCTCTGCAGCACGTTGCCTCATCATTTCCATAACAGCAGCCCTTCGTCGAGAATCGGACTGCTGTTGCAGCCTTCTCATATGCTCCTTCAAGTCTCTGCACCAAAAATGCGTGAATTGATGAACATGATCATTTCCATGAAATATTAATTTTTTTTCATGAGGATGAAAGTAAGATTGGATATGTGGGACGACGCATTCATCAAAGTCCAAAGAGATTGCTGAACAAACCTGCATCGTGGGACGCTGCATTCAGATTCCTTGCACGCTCGAGCATGAAGCTGAAGGAGATACCACATTTTCTTACACAGTAGACAACCTCCAGAAGCACGCACTTTGCACAACATACCATGGCGGAAAAGTCCCTTCACCTTGCGGCAATTTGGATATTGACAATGAGGAGAGCGACACTGAGAGGCGTGAACCAGGAGATCAAGCATCTTTCTCAGCTGCAAAACCAAATGACGGAAGTCATATCTCATGCCAAGAAGTCGCACTTCCACAGAAAATGTGTAGTGCTTAGTTCAACGATAAATTATTTGATGGATCATGTACACAACCACGTAAAAGAAACGATGCATTCCACTTGGACTGCGATTGTTAATCCACTTCGGATGCCTTTTACATACTAAACATCTTAAAGAATTAAACAGTCACTCAGTAATGCTTTAATTAATTATTTTGATGTAGAAGGGGATTTCAAGCAACTGATAGTTAAAGTAGATGAGTTGTCAGTATTAAATGTTCATCCAATTTACATCTTTACTCCAAAATTATCACAGGCTGCATTTCATGCAAAATGCTGCTTGGAATATCATGGATGAGTGATCTTGAGCAATTAGACTTCAACCAATTATAAGCTTTCTTTGGTTAACGAGGAAGAGTTATGAAGAGAAAACAAAATAGCAGACTGGAAATGCATATAAGCTTTCTTTGGTTAACGAGGAAGAGTTATGAAGAGAAAACAAAACAGCAGGCTGGAAATGCATATTTTGAGGGCAAACAAATAAGGTTATTAAAAACTAAAAGTGGACAATGTTAAATGCTTGAAAAACACAAAGATAAGTACTAGATACCTGCATAACTCGTAATTGCCTGGCTTCTTTGTTCTGTGCATCACGATCATTTGATGGATGATTAGTTAATTTATGAGGATGATCGATTCCTCCATCCTTCTGGAAACATGTGTTGCATACATCATAATCAGGGCATGTCTCGCAGCGCCAACCTTGCCCAGTTTCTATATCAAGGTGACATACATTGCATGTTGTCACAAAAGCTGGGGCAGTAGGATTGTGAAGATGATAGAGGACCATCATGGAGGAATGCTTAGCTCGACGCAGAGTATCATACTGATAATGGTTTCCTTGACAAAGGCTGAGAAACGCCTGTCTGGTGTCAAAGAATTCACTCTCAAGTATCTCATCTTTGTCTTTTGTATCGTCAGGGACACCAGTGATTTCAACCTGCATGTTCATCAACTCCAAATGCTAAATCAATTTGAAACACAGAAGAAAAGCAAAAATGCGAAGACCAAGTCAACCAAAATTGTGTTCCTACAGACTTACAGGATAAAGTGTATGTTTGTCCTTCTGGTTGATAGGGTGTCTTTCTCTGTCCTCGCGTTTTCTCTCAACATCATAGCACCTGAACAAAAGATAGGCTTCATTAGTTCACTGCAGGATTTACATATTATTCAAGGACATGAGTGAAGAAGCCTAGACAAATCTATTTGCTCTAGAGAATGTAAAGACCAGTATATCCATCAACTTTTTGATCAGCTAACTTGGAAGAGTTCCACATACGTAGTTTTCAAGCAAAAAATTATCTTTATATAGTAATATCATTGTAGCAAGGAAAACTATAAAAAATAACAAGCAGAAAGTACTCAAACATAACAATTACGCAAGCCGATGCACACTAATCATACTTTAACATCCATATGCAAAAAGGGGAGTTGTTGAAGGTACTGTTTAGCACTTCTCTTTTCATTCTTACAAGCAGTAATTATATTAGAAGCAAAAGGAAATCTATATAAACAGAAAGAAGATCCAATGTGGTAGAATTCTACGTTTAAGAGAAATAACGTATCAATAAACTAAGGGAATATCAGAATTCATAATTGTTATTACATGTATAGAGAACCATCCATTTGAGCACAATGTTAATCATACTGCAGCTAACTACTAAACTACTAAACGTTAACTAGCAACAATTTTAATTATTCAAACTCTGCACCTTTAATTCTCTCTCTCCTAATTCCCCTATCTCATATTGAAGAACCAGCTCAGTGGCAAAAACATTAATTCTGAGCACCTTATAATGGCAAACAAACAATGCAAGAAAGAAGATTTTCTCAAGGATGTATGAAATAATATCGCATGGCATATGTCAACCAACTTATTCCACTTCCAGTCAGACCCTCCAACCGTCCAGTCAATTTTTGTTGATTAAACTTAAGATAAACACTACTATTGAATAACATTGAAGCTTGATAGCACTACTAAATCACCAAAACTAGAAATAGAATTATTTAGGAAAATGACATACACATGAAAAGGATTTACTATGAACACCAACAAGCTAGGAGAATCCTTACTTGTCGCATAGCTGAAAATTTTTGCATTGTTTGCAAACCCAACGATTTCCAGAGACCATCAGAATGCAGCAGTGCGTGCATGCATGCTGTAAGTGTACCATGATGAAGTCTTCCTTCATGGGAGATATTGTTTCACCAAGCTACGCAAACAAAGTAAGTTTGAGAACCAAGAAACGGAAGCAGCAGCAACACTCGTACTTTAATGTGTGTCAGGAAAAGAGAAGCAGAGAAAATGAAATAAAGGCATAGGGCGCAACATAATAAACTAAAAATTGTATATGTAGGTAATCCACTTAAAGTTGTGACATTGCAGGACAATAACAACAATATCAAAATTGATAGATGCTGAAATAAAATGATCCCTGCTTATAGCACTGAAAAGGAAAAGCAAAATTTGAGAATTTGACAGCGAAATTACTTTGTGCATTAACAGCAGATCCTTAGATGCATTTCCAGAAAGATCAGTTTGGCCAGATGCCTTCAGAGCTCTTTTTGTGATCGTCTTTTTCATAGTTCCCTTCTTATGTTGTTTTCTCCCGTCCTCTTCTTGTTGTAGTTGATAGATCATGTCCTCTGCAGCACCAGGCCAATAATCTCCATCAAAGTATGGCAACCGAGCTGCAGTTACCTTTGCTTTAGATTCGCCAGTAGACACAAAGAAATGGTCATAGAGATTAGTAAGGTCAACTACAATATTTTCCTTTGCAGCTTTTCTTAGCATGGACAAGTACCTGAAACCAAAGCAACAATTCAAGTGAAATAGTGGGACATATTAGCTCAGAACTCATAATCAAACAACCACCAAACTTACCACTCCCTAAGTTTATCTGATTTTGGTGTCTTCTGAATTTCTGGGTGGCAATACAAAATGTAGTCTTCCCCTTTCAATGGAGGGCAAGCCCATATATAACAGCTAGTGAAACCACGCTTTTTGCAGTATTCTAAGTATCCAATCTGAAAATAAAAGAATATTATGGGTACTTGCACCAGAAATTGCAACTACAATGTCTTGCCAATACAGAGTAAGATAGCAATAGCAAAAGAGCAATGGGTCCGGAAACTTGCCAAAATTTCATGGTACACAAATGTTCGCAGAGCTTCTCCGGTCACTGCTTTGACCTCTGGCCTGAAATACTTAACTGAGTCCAGGTAAGATAGGTAGACTCGGCGATGATTAGGCTGCTGACATTCGGATCCAAATTCTTGAACATACATCCCAAATAGGCAGACTTCAACACCTTCAATTTTCTGAAATAATAGTACTACCTGGAAGATAGAAACCATTTGTACTATTACATAAACTAGATTTCCTTTGTTAAACACTAGATATCTATGGAGGCATTTTAAGGAACAAATCTCCCGTTATCTATTTTTTGTTTTGGTTACCCAATCTTGTGCAAACCTTCAACCCACCCCGTGATAATAGATAACAATAGAAAAGACAAGAATACTAATAATAAGAGGCCCAACCGGGAGACCTGATAAAGTTCAATTCAGTTTGTCAGGACTTCAATAACAGTATCACAAATTAACAGCTTCTCCATTGATACAACTTTTGGTATGCAGCTTCACATTTTTTTTTCTAGAATTAGAAACAACACCCAGTGAAACTTATTCACACTAAGACTCTTCTAAATTCTTTCACATAAAATAAACTAAACCAGGTACTAGACTTCCAAGTTTGGTGGTCTTCCAATTGATATATGCACATAAGACAGACCTTAGATTTATATGGGTATTCTGCAGGATAATTTTCCTCTTGGAAAATTTCAAGAAACCGCGGTTTAACTTCCAACTTCTTGTCCACTGATGACACCACTCTTATAACAAGTGATTCTGCTCCTGGCACCTGCCAAAGTTCATATAATAACAATAACAATCACATAAACTATAATACTAAGAATGAAATGAATAATATTGCTAAATACACACCCGAATCAGTTAAAAATATTTGGTCACAACGGAAAAATAAATCCCAAAACATCTTATCCAATTTGGTACGCAAATGCAACTGGAATAACAATTTGATTTCTCACCTGGGTTTAGCTTCAATATTATTCCCAACTGGTGGAACTCTTTTTAATAGTTTCAATTCCAAATTTTAAAAAATGTGAATATAATTATGCATATAATTTACAAACTCATCGCAATATCCACTAGTCATATTTAGGATAGGAAATAGGAAAGAATGCAATCTATAATAGTTTTGTGTGTAAATATTAAAGGATAAATAAGAATCGATACTTCATTAAAAAAAAGCAGCAGACGTTTAGATAATTTTTAAGAAGCGATCCTTCGGAGAATAGGAAATCTTGCAAGTTTTGCCACAAATATCAGCTTTATACGTTTCCTTAGCATCTCTCCAACACATTGATAACAACTCTCAACATTGAAAGGAAACACTCTAATGCAAACACCTCACTTGAACTATCCTTCAAGAAGATCAAAAAATGAAAATGCATCACAGATTCACATAGAGCACATAAGTAACAGAATCACCTCATCATAACTTTTGCCTTGAAGCCTTGCTCTATCCTGCCTTTCTTGCTTGAGCTTTGCAAATAATCGCTGCTCCATGTGATCACTCAAAATTGTTCTAGGCAAATCCTTTGCTCCTAGAACAGCACTCTGCGGTAATGGCACACGTTCACCTCTTTCAACTTCTTCTATATAACAATTTGGACAAGTGTACTCAGCTTGTCCACCATCATTTCTTCTACCATTGAATAATGCACAAATTTGATGCTGCCATGCTTCACACTTGTCACATTGGACCCACTGCACAAAATAAATAAATATTCAGTATCTCAAAGGACTATCTGTCATTGGCAAAACATCTCTATATGTTAAAGTGGCATACCCATTCTTCAGTTTCCTCATCATTTTTCTTTTTCTCCATCCTTGCCTTTGGAAGAGCACTTCCATCAACTACAATGGTGTCTCCACGAGCCTCATTATAGCACGGAATGCAGAAGTAATGACGAGTTTCACCAGCTCCAACGGTATAATACATAGCATTCCTCTTAATGCGAGCACCACAAGGTGTACAATATATAGGAGGTGGTTCAAAGGTAAGCTTCTCGACTGCACATAACTGGCAAGAGTTTTCACTCATTGAATGTTCCATTGCTTGATTTTTTTCTGCTTTTGCTTTGCTCTGTGTAATAAAACATGTAAATTTCATCAAAAAGGTTAATCATACCTAAGAAGAGACTTTTGTTGTACATCAAGGTGAAGGCATAATAGCGAGATAAAAAGAACCCAAAAGGAGCTTAAGCAAGAGAAGAAAGACAATAGATAAATCATAACATAAAATGCTCGAATAACTTTAAGGAAATAAAATAAAAATGCTTTCTCACTTCTGCATCCATCAACTCTGACATGTAAAAGCCAGAAAATGAAACTGGACTAAATTTAATGTGACAGTTCATAGATTGTCTAGCTTTAAGGAAACCAAATGCTTCACTCCAAATTTTCCATTCCTGGTTGGCTGCATGTTAGGCTTATAGTTTATGATGATGATGATGATAAAAATATTTGACGAAGATGCTTTCACATGCAAATACTAACATTCAGGGCCCTCTATGGCCATGAACTGATGCATGTCTTTATCAGTCAGAACAAAAGTGCAGCCATCAGCCCCATAAAATAGACAACACATAATACTAACCTGGCCAACCCACTGTCTAAGACCTGTAATATGCTGCCGGACTTGTTCAGGTGTGAACAACTCTGTCAGTGACACTCCCTTTATTTTCGGCTTGCCAGACTTGGAAATGTTCTCAGAATGTAATGGCGGATTTTCCATCTTAGACTGTGCCATTTCCTTCTCGGCTTTAATGACCTCCTGTACACCAAATCCAGTAGAGTTTAGCTTTGCAGTAGGATCACCTTCTGGCCTCTGGATGTAGGAATCTTCCAACTTATCCTTCTTCATTTCAATCATTTTGGAACTTAATTGTCCAACACTTCCAGAAACTTCCATTTTCACTTCATTAATTTCAGATTTCCTTGGAATATGAGGATCATGATGCTGTTCAGAATGCTGGGCGGCCTGGATAGGAGGTTCATTTATAGTGGACTTCAGTGCCACAGAAGCTTCACTTTCAGAGACAACAGACTGAGCTCCTTGTTCAATTTTCATGCGTTTAATAGAAGGCTGTAGATCTTCAGGAGTTTCAGCTATCATTTGGCTCGTCTTCGGGGTTGACCTTCCAGTAATTTCAGTATTCTCATATGATTTACAGGAACCATTGACAGAACCAGGCAACCCTGAACTGAAATCAGGACGAGCAAGTGCCTTTAATTGCGCCTGTTGCACATAATTCTTAACTGGAACACAAACAGGGCAGCTACCATCACGACAGCGCCTATGATGATTTACTAGAACTCTAGTAGCACAGCAGCGAGGATAAGAACACTGAAATACATTGCAATGTTCCATATGTCTCAATAGTTTTTGAACCGTCAAGCAGTTAGGCTCTTGGCATTTCCCTTCTGGAGCAGGACATCGACGAGCATGCCGCAAAAACAAGAGCCACCTCTGTTGGTTCTTGAACTGCCTTTCACGATTAAGGTTATTAGATCGACATACGGCATTACTTGTGTTGGGAGCTTCTGCTGATCTGGGAGCATCTGATTGACCAATTACTGATTCTTCAGAGGACAAATTATTTAGCTGAGCTCCATCTTGCCCTGTTAATCTGTGATGAAATTCATCTTGCACATTTTGATCATGTGGAAGTCTCCCTAGTACATGAGATACATCTTGCGACTTGGAATACCATTGACCACGCAATGCCTCATCTGGTTGCATGCCACTAGGGAGACCGCCAAAATCACTTTGAGGGTTACCAACAAATTGTTGCGGATGCAACAACTGTTGCATCTGATCTGAAGTCTGAGTTAGTGATGAACTCAAATCCTGTGGACCAGCAGGATGAGGCAGCAACTGAGTACCCCTTGACCGGTCTTCCATAGGGTTCTGTTGGAACTGACTCTGCATATCAGAGAACTGGAAGGGGTCAGAGACTTGTGAATGTAGAACTTCATCACGATGCTCAGTCCCATGGGCAGACTTTGCGTCAGAAACTATATTAGATGACAGCTGAGATTGACCAAATGTATCATTCTTTAAGAAAACCTGGTTTTGAGTTTGCTGCCTTTGTGGGACCTGATGCTGGACAAGTTGCTGGCGCTGAAACTGGTGAGATGGCTGTTGAAATTGTTGATGTTGATGAGGTTGTACAAGATTTTCTCTCACTGAATACTGAGGCTGATAATTCATTTTGTCTGATTGATCAATTGGTTGAGGTTTCATAGTCGTTACCAGTTGAGCAGAGTGTACATTAGACTGATTATTAATCATCAAGGGAGAGGTTGTTTTTGGCATAGATTGCATGGATATCGCATTCAAGCTCTGATTGTTCATCATTGACCCAACAGATGTCGCAGAAGCATACAAGTTTCCAGAACCTGAAGCATCAGCAGCACCCATTCCATATCCATCACCTGTAAAGTAGAACACTTCCAGTAAGAATTAAATGTAAAATCCTCCATTGACATAAAATAAACATATTATTGCACATTGCCTATTCTGCATTGCATTTGCTGCCACACACATGCACAGAAGAAAGGTTAGGGTCTTGAAGAAAGAATCAGTACCCTGCATTATTGGTCGCTGATGCTGATCAAAGTGTTGATGCAACGGTTTGGTGGAGTTCCCATACATTGTTCCAGATAAATAGCCTTCAGTGGTTCCTGGACCATTCATCATGGACATATTGTTTCCCATCATTCCCAGCCCTCCGTTCAAGGGCCCATTTGATAATCCATAAGACTTTTGCTGCAATGTAGATCTTATTTCACCACCCATATGCCCACCAATATTGTGTAAGATACGACTGTTTTGACCACCAACATGCTGCTTTTGCAGCATAGGCTGTGATACAATTGAAGATTCAACAGCTGGAAATGCACCCACATTACTGGATGACTCCATATTCATGAATGACTGATTATCAGCATTGTTATTTACATCATTATTACTAGAACTACTAAATCCAGGAGTAGGGATCATCTGACTTGTCATTCTTTGTCCACCCATGGATGTCATCATGTTATTTCCCCCAGAATTGACCGAGAAAGCAGAAGATGTGTGCTGCTGATATCCACCGGCCAAAGTTCCTGAAAGAAACATTTTGTGAGGCAAGATAGGAAGGGTAAATCTAATCAATGGCATAGCAGAAGACTAAAAACCTACTATCAGATGAACTAAAAGAACCCCCATGTACATTACCAGAAGACCCATTTCCTGTCGGCAAGAAGTTCCCTGAATTCGCTGTGGAGGATGCAATTGTGTTTGAGCTATTATTGACAACCAAAGAGCTGTCCACAGGTGGAGTCCCAGCAAGGCTAGAATTCCAGTTTGTTGCAATCCAGGGGTTGGAATCATTGTACCAATAGACACAGACGGGTTGGCATGTGAGAACTGCTGGTTGTGATTACTCATAGGTAGACGTTTAATCAGAACATGCAAGCGACTTTCCAGAGTTGCCAGGTTTAGATACTCCTCCTGGTAAAAGAGAAAACAAACCATGTAAGGTCCTGATGGAAAGTAGTTCTTTAATACGACTGTTTGTTATAAGCACTTCAACAATCCTATAGAATTATAAAGCTAGACCTCATGAAAAAGTATAAATTCAATTAGAACCATTTTTATGTAAACATTCTAGAAAAAAAGCATGTCTTATTCAGAAAAGCAAAATAACAGAATGAAAATCTATCACACCGTTGTCGTGGCACTCTTGAACAAAGCCTCTTCTAGACGTTTTACTAAATCAATCATTCTTTTGGTGGGCACCTCATGAGATTGTTGACGCCGCTGCATAAGAAATTCCCATCTGCAAAACAGCAAAGGTAAAACTTTAGCAGCACTTTTCATATATTCAATCATAATAAAAGCAGCACTTCTATGAAGTGTGTCAGGCACTTAATTCCTGAAATATCAAAAGCTTTACAAAAGTTCAACCAGAACACGGATGGGATAAATAAAGCTGCAGAACTTGGATGCACATATGCTATATCATGTTCTGTAATTGACAAAAAAAGTTTTAGTAGGGTAATTACATAAAAGGAATGCCAAAGCAAGGGCAGACAAGTCAAAGCTTACTATGAACAGGACTTGACTGGTACATCAGGTATTTTATTACTCAATGTTGTTAGTAACAAAGAAAAGGTGATATACTAAGGTCAAGCAAGACAAGTCAAAGCTTCCTAATTAATGTAACTTGGTGCCTTTTCAACATCCAGTTTTGCTTAACTTCAATTAAATTAGACAAGAAGAACGCATAAATCCTTTTAAAGCAGAGAAACTACCAGGAGAAATAATACTACTGCATCTTTAAGCATAGATTTTCACAGAAGCTGGTTTGCATTAATTTTTTCCTTTTTCTATTACATAGGGACTCATAAATATGCCTCAAAAAGAAGAAACACGAGTTAGTTATCTATAACAATCATCACATGACCATATGCCATTGAAGGGCATAAATAACAAGACACGAGAAGTCTTACATCTTTTCTTGCATATATCTGCGTGTTTTAACATATTCAGGGTCTGTATTCAGGACACCACGATGGATACTGGGATTTTGCATGGGATTTCCATTCTGCTGCGGCAGCCCAGGCAACATAGTACCAGCTTGGTTTGGTACCTGTCCAGATATCTGCCCTGAATGGTGTGTTTGCAAATTCATTTTTAACGTGCGGAAGCAAACATTCTCTTCATAAATTTGAAATCAAACTTCCACCATGCATACGTAGAATTAGTTGGACAGTACAGCTCTATCCAGTCAAGTCCTGCTGAAAGTACACAGGGAAACTGGTCCAAATACCTGTAAAGGCAGACCATAAAATATGAAAAAGAAGGAAGTTAGAATGAGAATCTATCTACATTCAACTGAAAATTCTGAAAATTTCGCAAATTCATTATGCATGCAGGCCTCTTCTGAGTGGTCTGGGCAGAAAGGGCAGCAGGACAGATTTCCTGAATATGTTTAAAGCAAAAGGGACACTGATGCTCAATTGCAAATTTAAACATAATCGCATACTGCTTCAGTCTGATGTGCACTGTTCAATTAGCTAGTCATACTCCAAACTATCAAAAGTCATACATAATCTCCATAAGATGAGAATTCTATCAATCATCCATAGAAAATTTCCCACTTTAGTTTCAACCAACTCTTGTAAATCAATTTCCAGGAAAAATACTAAGAAACTATACCTTTTCTCTGCCTCGTATCAAAGAAACACAGGATGTCACTATATGAAGTCATATTTGAAGAAAGATTTTAATTTGAGACCATATTAATCTGAGACCAGCTTCAGGCAAGGTAAACCCACTTACGGTTCATATGTTCCAAACAACACAGAATGTATCCAGGTGACAGAACTAAAATGATAGCCACAGAATCAAACAGAAAAGCAATTCTATCAAATCATTCTTAACAAACTGCTAACTACAAGCCCCACAAGTTTCACTGTCAACTCATCATACCCTCTCAACAGTCAGAAGTACAAAAAACAAATTACAACTTAACATAGAAAAAGACATGTGATTTAGAAGAAACGGGACGTTGGACTTAAAAATGCAGTTCACAGGCATAAATGCAAATCCTGACAGCACACTAGCAGCTGCATCAGTTACACACCCGAAGGATCAATGAAATAACAACAAATACCCCAAAAGGTTTCCACTTTACCAAGCAGGTCTGATCTCCATCTATTACTGAGCAAACGAACAAGCATTTTGATCCCCAAAAACTACACAATAAGAATATAAAAGAGTGCGAATTTCCTTACTAGAATCCTACATTTTGACTTCCCAACACAAAACAAACGCTAAACCACAATGCTCATAGCATTGAACCGCCGAGAATCTTGATCACATGCATAGCACAATATACAGAGTGCAATCAAGCCCGCCCACAAATTGGGCTGGTTGAAACTAACTGCACACACGCGATCAACCCAAAATCGTGTAAATTTAAACATGCTAGGGTTCCATCAAATTGGGGGAATTCAATCTAGGGCGTCAGTTGGCATTAAATACAAGTTGGATTCTCAAATGGGGCTAAAAGAAATTCAATTAAGAATTGAATCAAACAAAAAGGGCAAAATCCACTGACCCACACAAATCTAAGACAGCCCCAAAACTGAAAAGCGCAACGAATAGGCGCAAAGCTGAACAGAAAGAGTCAGGAACGACCAATAGATAGCCGGGAAGAGCTCAGCAGCCAGCTAATGGCGGCGCCGAAGCTTGAACGGCGTCGTAAGCAGGTCTCGTTGGAGAACGATGATTTGCAGAAGGAACGGGGTTGATTTAGGAATTGGGCGTTTTGTTAATTTCTGAGTATAGTGGACCGTATTTAACTTTTTTTCTTTTTCCCTTTATTTTTAATGTACATTGTTGTAATTTCAATTATTATCAATGTAACACCTTTATATCTACAATATTATGAACTGACCCCAGAATTTCAGAACTTATATCATTTTGACCCCTCTACACATATTTCCAAATGCCCCCCAATATTGAGACTTTTTTAGTTTTACCCCCATAAATCTAACAAATTGGCAATCAAGTTGTTTTTTCCCCCTCAATTATAGAGATTGACAAGTTCTATATTAAAAACATATACCAACAAAATTTTCAGATAGTATTTTTATTGTCTATATTTTATTTTGCGTATATCAAGAAACTTTATAAAGCGTATTAATATAAGGTGTAATAAATTATTAAGCAAAAGACTTGGAATTTTAGTATATGTAACCTGCGATCGAATAAAACCATATAATTAAATCATCTTCCAGTGGAGTCGAGTAAATTGATTTTATTAGCCTCAAAATTATTCAAACTTTTTGCTTCATGCTTGAGCGTCATTTGAATTTTGAGTATACTCAAATTTTAATTTTCAAAAAAATTAATATAGTATAAAATCTATGGCTCAATCGATGCGGGCCATACGGGTGCTCAGCCAACTCGATGGGTGCTTGACGTGTGGCAAAAGCCCACTTTAATTTTACTTTTACCTTTTATTCTTTATTTTTCTTTAACTACAATAATATTTTTTTTATTTCAAATTAAACTTACTATCTAAATTTATTTATATATATATATATATATATTATTATCTAATTTTGTTTATATATTTAACTTTTCACAATAAAGACACGTATTTATTTTTACCTAACACATAAATTATCTCTATTTTTTTATTATCAAAACTTTCACCAATGGAAGTTAAATCTTACTTGCTACTAATAATATTTTATTACTCTCTTGAACATTTATTTTATGGTGAGTAAAATATATATTTTTTTAAGATGAGTAATAAATCAAAATTGACTAAAATACTAGAAACTTATGTATATTTATATGCATTTATCAAATTCCGCTGAATATTTCAATAAAATATTACAAACTCCTTAAAAGTTATTTTAACATGATTTATTATCTAAAAAGACACAAGAAAAAGGAAAGAATAATGGAAATAAAAATAAAAAGACTCTCAGTTTTTTTTTTTCTTAATCTTCTTTTCTTTTTAATTCTGGATAAAAAAAATGATGGATACAAAATATAGATATAAGATATATAAATATATATATATATAAATTTATTTTTTCAAACTAGTATAAGATTAAAAAATAAATTTTTATATATATAAAACAAATTTAAATAGCATAACTTTAAAAAAAAAAAAAAAGACAAAAATAAAATTGAAGTGGGCCTTTACCACATGTCAAGCACCCACCAAATTGGTAGACACCTATATGGGTGGTATCGACTGAGCTAACATCTGTATTTCAAGAAAAGAAGAACAAATTCAAATACTTTAAGATGATCAAAATCAAATTCTTAATCAGAAGAATTTCCCCTAATATATATAGAACAATTCATTTAGCATGTATTTTATAAACTTTTTGTTTATAAAATATTCCAAGACTGAGGCTATATTTGAATTTGGAGGAAGTATTTGGAAAAGAATATTTCAATGACTTTATAGAAGAAGAAGTTTAAAATTCATCACTATAAATGCAGAAAAAATGTAAAATATATAAATAATGCATTTTTTAAAGATACTTGTTTGATATATGAATATATATATATATATACTAATTTAAATTTCATATATTGTGTATGTAAAATTTCTTGCAAACTATCAACAACTTATATCGATAGTTTAAATGACATTAGTTTGTAATTTTTAAGTGGGACTTAAGTTCAAATTCCTTTATGATAAAGATTTAAAACCTTATTCAATGGGCGATACGTCACCTTGCCGCTTTACAAATCTCCAAAACATGTCTATTATGTCATGTTTTTTTGGCAAAAACTGAAATTCCCGATCACTAAAGGACTTAATTTCATCATTTTTGTAAATTGAAGGACTAAATTAATAAAAGGCTAAAATTAGTATTAGGTAAAGTTAATGGACTAAAAAAATAAATTTTTTCATTTTGAAGACACTATAAGAAATATGAATTTTCACTGTAGTTAATTATTAATTAAATTTAAAAAAAATAGCAATGAGTACTAATTAACTACAGTTGCGCAACAGTTATTAACCGTTGTTTCTCCAAGCAATACTAATACATTTCCCAGAACTAAAACTTATGGTAAATACTTTGACCATATATGTAAAACCGTAACGGGTGTTAATGAACAGTTGTGAAAACTTAAATTTTCGTACTGGTTTAGTATGATCATGGTAGATAGTATTTATTTATCGTTTTAAGCTGTAGTGTTTTATAATATAGGGAATGATCAATTTTTTTTTTTTTTTAGTGAGACAATTACAAGTGCTGTGACTTTCAATCGATGCAACTTTCTAATTTCTTAAGTTTTATCTAGTTTATTTCATTATTGTATACATTATGATAAATACTAATGATATTTTATGTGAAATTACTTTTAGACATTATAATAAATACAAGATATTACTTACAGGGCTTTCTACATATCACTCACTCTATAACCCATACATACGCACAAAAAATCTTATACACAACCGTTCGATTGACAAATAACTCATTCGTACCAACTTAAGCAGTAAGCTTTTAACGAACGAAGATGATTTCGAGTTGTAAAACACTATAGCCTGTGGGAATATTTATACATATATATATATATATATATATATGATTTTTTTTTGCTAAAATTTTAAGATAAATTATATCAACACTTATTAAAATTAAATATAATTACATAAATACTTTATGTCTTTTAAAAAATGGATCTCGTAAAATTATAATTGTAATTTATATCGATTCCACCTCAAAAATAAAAAATATATACAAACATCATTTGAGTTAATTACATTAACATTTTAAAAAAAAATTGCTAAATAACAAATCCCATAAAAGACTAGACTTTGTCATGATCAACATGGTTGATGTCACTCAAAACATGTGTAATGACAATTTTGCCCTTGCAATTGTCAACAAATGGCAAGTTTCATCATTGGAGATTCATATGCTTAAACACACATATACACATATGTATGTATATGTGTATGTGTATGTGTATGTGTATGTGTATATGTGAATGTGTATCCATATTATACACATCACATATCGTCACGTGATAAGAAAGTGCTAGACATTTCTTATATTATGTAAAGCCACATCAACCATATGACCCATTTACATACATACATACATATAATATATATATATATATATATATTAGTCGTAGTTGGATGTTGTCTTTATGTATATATAATAAATAATTTTTTATAATTTAAAATATATTATAAATAAAAATAATTTATACAAACCATTTTTTTCTTTAATATTAATATAGATATATATTATCTATTTATACTTTATTATTAAGGGGCAATATCCTTTCGGTGCCTCATTTTTTTTTATCTATAATGTCATATTTAATTTAATTTTTTTATTTATTTATCTAACTTTCCGCTCTCCTACTATTTTTTTCTAGTTTTTTTTTATTTATTTTCATGCAAATTGTTTTCTTTCTAATATTATATAATTTATCTTAAGTTTTATGAATATTTTATCTTATCTTAAAAATGTCAAAGAATTACTCACACGGTGTCTCAAATTACTAGTAAGAACTGAAGTACGATTATGCATGACTATAGTAAAATTGCTTTATTGTAGTTAATAAATAAATAAAAATAAATAAATAACTAATCAAAATTCAAAACTAACAAAATGTATTGACTATAAAATATATATATAATATATATATATATATATGTCAAAATTGTCAAAATTCATGATAATTAATTTATGCATGTTCCGAAATAAATAATTAGCAATAATAGCATACTCGAAGCATATGGAAATAATATAAATATTATTTTTATAAATTAATGAATGTCATCATAACAAATAACTCAAAATATATCGTCGAGCCCGTGTCGAATAAAATTATACTTTGTGTATATTTTAAATAATAATTTTTTTTAAAGCATTATTGGGATCCAACTTTTCTTACATACACAAGTTTGTAAGAGTGGGAGAATGAGAAGTTACACGATAATTGGTAATAAGGAATTAATTTAAGACAGCAAAACCCTAGATCCCTTAATAATAGAGTGTATATATAATATATATATATGTATTATGATACACAATCATAATATACATGAAGCTGTATATATACAAAAATATAGAATGAATTGTAGACATACATGTATTATGTACATAAATACATAGTATATCTATAAACACATACGTATAATCACCGCGAAAGAAAATTATTCAGTTTGCTCAGAGTATAGCAGGATTCCCATCTCTAAATCACTTCAAAAAATTCCCACAAATCCCAGTATTATTCCCAATCAAACCCTTAAGATTTCGACATCGAGATTCCAATAAAAGAGCTTTGATTGAACAGTAAGCAGAATTGATTCATCAAAACAGTCAATCATGAGGAAGAGGGAGAGGGAGAATCCATGTGGGGTTTGTGGGCACTACCACAAATACGAGGAGGGGGAGGTGTGCGGGGTCTGCGGCCACCGCATGCCCGCTGTCTCCGATAAATCCGCCGCGTCCTCCGTCCAATTCAGCGCCTTCCCGTCGGAGATCTTGCCCGAGTTCCTTTACTTGGGCAGCTACGACAATGCTGCCCGTGCTGAGCTTCTCAAGACTCAGGGCATCACCCGGGTCCTCAATGTAAAAGGATTCTCTCTGTGTTTCTGTGTGATTATATGTTTTTTTCCTTAATATTTCTTGGTACTTCAAAGCTTAAACATTTCTCGATTCGGTTTATTTCCTTCAATTTGTCTTGGTAATGCTTAAACATGTATGATTGAGTGTAGTAGCATATGAAATTTATTTCATATTGTATAGCAGAGTATAGTGACAGGATCGACTCTTAAGTTGAATTCTGATTTTTCTGGAGTGAGGAAGTTGACGATTGGACTGCTTGTATAGATTTAAAGTTGGTCACTTCTTTTCTTGTAAGCAACGAAAAGGAAAAAGAGGAGAATTTGTGTTGTACCCTGGTGTTGACTTCATTCTTTATTCACCAAGAAATAAGCTTTACTTCTGTTCTTTTTTCTCTTCTCCCCATGGTTTGATCTCAGTCTAGTTTCTGATTTGCCCTTTTTCGGTTTTTTCCTCTTCTACTGGGGTGGGGAGGTGAACTTTAGGGAGCAGGGTGGTAGGTTACTAGGTGGGAGAGCGATGATTAGATTACTTGGCAGAAGAGTACACCGGTGATAAGGAAGATGGGATGGAAATATGGATGAGACATAAATTGTATTCCCTGTGTCTTTTTCGGCAAGCATTACAGTTCATTGCACTCCACAATAAAAAATGCAGCTGGTCATATTTCTTTCTGGCTTTTTTTCTTCTGATATTAAGCGAAAAGGGCACAATTCCTGAGACCTCAATGCTTAATTTACATGCAGCATATTGGTTGTTTGTCGAGGAAACTTCAGGAAAAGATTTGACATGGGTTAAAGGAAGAATAGTAGGTATGTGAACAAAATGCAGAGGAAAATTGTTACCATTCTCCAATAACATGAGCATTCCTGCAATAGTTCCCGTCTCAGTTTCCTGACCGCAGTCATTATCGACATAAGCATTAGAGACTTTTGTAGAATCAGATCTAGTGGTGGGCATGGATTTGAGAATGTTGCTTTCACTGAACTGGAATTATTGGGCACGTTATTAAGATCCTTAGAGTTACTGGAATAGTGGAATCTAAAAGTAATGTTATTACTGCTTTGTTGAAAGTTCCAAACATTTAGGATTGAATCCAAGGTAGAAGAGCACAGTTAGAGAATAGTTATCTCTGACATCTGTGTTTGTCAGATTGGAATTTCTAAAATGAACAAGGACGACCGAGAAACTCTGCTAATAGGGTCTGTTTCAGAGTTGCGTGCAAGAAACTTAGGCGAGTATTTATTGTCTGTGATACGCTTGGATTTGCCGTCTGCATTTGCTATTAAGGTTCGTCGCACTGGGCTGGAGTTATTTTACATGCTATGATGACCTTTCAGAATTGCTGGTTTGTAGAAGTAATTTGATTTAGT
>JACGWL010000536.1:0-54369 GCA_034509725.1 Sesamum angolense
ATAAATCGTAACTACAGGCGCGAAATAGACAAAACCAAGAAAAATAGAAATAAAGTTAGACCTGTGATCATTCCTTCTGATCCTAGAAAACGTCCGAGAATCAATTCTGTACCTATGAAAGTAAGAATTGGAACATGAACAGTCATTCTCAAATTGTTTTTTTACACCAAACAGATTCCCGTTGGGATTCCTGAAGGAGTAATCAATAGGAGTCAATCAAAGACTAGAAAGAGTTGTGGTTGGTTGTTGACCAACGGAAAACATGGGACTTTTTGAATTAGAAAGCCATGTATAGAGTGCTTTTATCTTATCAACCAAGCAAGCTCTTGTTGCGCTTAGCCAGGAGAAAGAAAGTGATTTCTTTGGCTTTACATGATAGTGAGGACCTTTTCAATCCTCTTTTCCAGCAAATCCCAATTCCACAAGGTAAGACGCCGGGATTACTATTATGGTTATGTTAGAGATGGTGTTAATCTCAATTTCTTGTCCGAGATTTATCACCACATTGGCCTACTTGGGGTGGAAAGCCCACACTTTCAAGCCTTACTATCTTTGATCTAATTATTTTTATTAAAACATAGCAGCATTCTTTCTACTAGACTATCCATTTCTCTTTTTTTTCTCATCATGGAACCCAGAGCCAGATAGCCAAGAAAGAAGCCTATCGAAGTAGCTTCTTAAGTCCTGACTTGAAGGTATCAATCATTCAATGCTCGTACCCAAGGGATTCAGCCAAGGCAGCAAAAGCCCCTAGATAGTAATACGTAAAAGGCTTGTCACTGGGGAGATCCAGTAATATAGGAAGTGTCCGTGAGTGGTAGCTTAAGGGCTGTCTACCGGCTCCAAGCCGTGTAAGAAAGTGAGACTGGCCTGGTCAAGGAAGTGGGTGATCGTAGCCATCGAAGTCAGAGTCCCCGGCGTAGTTCCTTTTCAAAGAGAAGTCCGGGTGTGCGGGCAATCTCTTTTTAGTTCTCCTCACCCGCTCGAAGAGACCGGCTATGATCTCTCTTTATTTCTTGAAAGCCATTCAGTAAGGGCTTGCCCTCCTTTTGCTTTTGGGAAGGAATCGGGGAGTGAAGACTTTGATTCAATCAACTAGTAGGAGCTTGGAATAAAAAACCTCGGTAGCTGTCAAATGGCGTTAGCGCTGAAGTCTTCAAGTAAAGAATCTTGGCTCTCCTAGCTGCACATTCATCGTATATATATAAAATAATATGCCACACTGTCCTTTCCTTGCGTGGGATATCTTTACTAGGGTAATCAAGGTTCTGGAAGAAAGGCTTTGGACAATTTCTCCTTTATCCCACATTCCATTAACAGCTGCTATTCCGACATCAGGTTAGAGCACCAGCTCTTCGTCTTCATCTAATAATTAGACATGGGCAGGAGCCCTTCTAGCACGCTTTATTTTGTAAAATACTTTTCAGTTTGGACAACGGGTTGATCCACTGTTGTAGATGAGAGAGTGGACCACTTGCAATATCCTCCTTCAGCGCCTTCGGTCGGGTGATTATGCTCTGTGCATCTTTGGTTGTAAAATGAATATATAAGAGAAATTGTCAGCTCTCGACCCAATTGAGCGTTTGACACGCAATACAATACTCACGTTGTAACCGAAATGGATGTCCTAAAAACGAGCTATTTTTCTTTGGTCGAAATGTTTGGATCGATCGTATTATTTTCCTTTCTTCTCGGTTAGATATGAGGAAAGTAGATTGAAATCCAAGAACCAATCACAAGCACTTAGTAAGCAAGCTACCTTTAGTTCATCCTTAGTAGCTGATGGACAGAAGCGAGAAAAGAAGCGACTTCCTTAATATATTCTATATGCTTTTTAAAAATTCAATAGCAACCCGCATCTCTAGAGCAGGAACTTCACCCCTGGAATTGCTTTACTTCTGCCTCTCATTACTTCAATTGGCATTGTATCACGAGTGTAGGAGTTGTCAAAGAAAAAAGATAACAGACTCACTCACGGAACACTTTCTATATCAACGAAGTTATAACCTCTGAAACATAGAGATATCAGCTGCTCTTACCTATTACTCTATTACATCTTACTCATAGCTAAAAGCAATTTACTCATACCTCGCTCTTTTCTCAATCGGCTAATCTACTTAGCTTGAATACGAACTCTAACAGGGATATTCCATTAAGTTCAGGGATTCACCCCGTCCTTCTTAAGCAACTCTCACTCTTTCTTTCCACCGGATACCCTTGGCTCAGACAACCACACGATGGAAAAAGGTTTGATGATAGATTGATCAAGGAAAAGCAATATCTATGGGCTGATCTTCCCTTTTAGGCTGAGGAACGTAACTAGTTTCATTCCTTGAAGTCAGTCTGCCCAGGCATTCACCCAAGCACCAAGCCGGAGCAGAAGGGCAAAGCCAAGCCAGCCAAAGAGGGATAGGCATGATCATTCTATTCTAAAGGTAGAGATCCTGAACTAAGGACTTCAAGCTAGAAGTTCTCTATGTGAACATAGGATCCTATATAAACAACCGGAAATGCTAGACTAACTGCTCTAGAGGCAACCTACAGGAGAAGCCAGAGAAGAGGTAATTTAAGTACCAAACAATGAATTAGTGTTCATTGATCAACGAAAAAAGGCAGCCTTTCTCTCAAAGCTATTATTACATGCTGATACGATCACACCAAGAAAAAAAAGGAGACTAGGACCGCTTAGGAATGAAGTTCGCTTTCCTCTCCTACGAGAGCAGGAAGAGCCGGCTTAACTTTCTCTGTGGTAGCTAGGCCTGGTAGCATGGTTAACGGTAGCATGTTTGCTAGTCTTTTCGGACTAGGAGTAGGTACTGAAAGTCTAATCGTATTCGGTGAACGTTGTTCTTTTTGAAAACTTGCTACTAGTTAGTTGCTTGCAGCTCATAAGGTGCGCTCTTTCGTTCATTCACTCCCCGCTACCGAATACAGCTGAGACTAATGGGTCGAAGCAAGGGCGGTGAGGCATGGCCAGAGAGGCGGCGAAGTTCTTGTATGAGGATGTGGTGATTCGATTTTCTTTTCCTCTCCCTTGCCTTAGCTCTGAAAATTTCAATCCTTGATTGGAAATGAAAGTAAGCACTTGAAGCACACAGTTAAGAAAGAATGGACTTGCATTTTCCTTATCCGGTTAACATAGCTTACCGCTGTATTGCCTGCCTTTACTGACACAGGAGACTAAATAGACTTTAGTGCTCGGGGCTGAACAACAAGCAGCGGAGATGATCTGGGCATCTCACAAAGTCCCATCACAGCCAATCCTTGTGGAGAAGACAGCTTTTAGCAAAAGTTACACGGCACGGTACGACCTCTCTTACTTTTTTGGATTGGTTGCGAAAAGGCATCCTTTTCTGGTCAAGGTATCCACGGGCCCTGTTCCGCTTCATCTAAGCTAATTTGAATCAGAAGCTGTGTAGGAGAGAGGACGCCGTATTTAACTAACATTTTTTGTCTGGTGTAGGGATAACAGAGAAGGATGACGGCTTTCTATTGGGAACGTAGCGTAGAAAGGGTTCTCCGCAGTGAACCAAATGATCTAGCCAATCATTCTCCTAACAGTCTAACGATTATCCAAGTTCGGTATTCTGGTTGTTCCTAGGTCATCTCGCAATTACTCCATTGAGAGTAAGATCTGTTCGATATGTAAGTGGTCTAGTCACTACCTGTAAGGCAAGCCCCACAGACACCTTACTACTTTATAAGCTTTCTCTCTTGTCTCGCCAATCTAGTAGTTCCGTATAAGAGAACTGTATTGTAAAATTCTGTTATTCAGAAAAGTTGAGCAGAGTTGGAAGATTGAAAAACTTTGCTTTTCTCTTTTCTTTTTCTTTTCTACTAGTACATATGATGATCCGAGAAAACAGACAACAGAATAGAATTCAAAAACTATATGCGAGATAGAAAAAACAGTCAAGATGAGGGAGTAAAAATTACATAAGAGTGGTTATTGATCAGGCCCAACCATGTTTTAAATCCCCATTTTCAGGCGGTAGAGGATTCCCTCATGTTTTCTGGACGGAGGAGCAACCCATAGATAGGTTTATCCAATAGCTTTAGAGGGCGGTCCCCTCTTATAATAATAGTAGAGAATTTGGGCCATGCTATCTATTCTTCCTTTTTTTAGTAACAAAATGAACCAGTAATCGACCTGAACAACAAAAAGAAAACAGAAACCCAACCAAGTCCTAACTACATACCTACAAAAGGGCCATACGTATGAAGAATGTCAATAAAGTAAGTACTGTCTGTGCCATGAATAATTAGATCTAAATAGATTTTGTTTAGTCCGAGAATTTTATCTTGCAAAGACTCGTCTATAATAAAGACATTTTCTACTATGTGTTTGAAATCTAGTTCTTCAGGTAATCTACAATTACCATTTGTATCACTATAATCTTTCCAAAGCACCTCTAGTTTTGATTGGGTTTTTTGTTTTAATTTTTCTAGATCCAACTCGTGCAAATGTTTTAAAATAGTATTTCGTTCCATAACCTGACCAGCTCTAACGGCCCCAAAAATAGCTATCGAAAGAATGAGTGCGATGGCAAGTGTAGTGATGTTATCCGAAACAAATAGATCCATGTTTGTTTTTAAATTTTTCTTTATGTTCTGCTTCTTGCTCTAAAAATGCAATAAAGACTTTTTGGAAATCGCCGGTGGTTTTTTCCACCGCATGGGAGTCTTTGGACATTGCTTGAGATAAGTCAAGACTTACTATCTCTATACGCAATATTTTGAAAGGCGAAGAGTTAGTACTTTTTCCTTCTTGAGCAGCTGCGCCCAACCAAATACATCTGTGCCATGATCAAGAACAACATTAGAAAAAGCTTCACCGACTGCTAATGCTAATGATGATTCCTCATGAACTACTTGACTTACCTTGCCGAATGTGGAAGACAGCGGCCTTTAGCGGGACTGTTGTCAACAATCCTGATGCCAGCGTTCCTAGCGGGCAGATACAACCGATTCGCGTAAACGGAGCGAAAGTGGACCAGAGCCCAAAGCAAAGTGGTGCGCAATGACGGAAGTTTTCATCTTTCTTGTTGACTTTCGTTGTAGCCCGTCTTTACAACACTTGGAAAAAAAGCTTGACTTAGCTCAAGCAATGCCCATTTCTTTTCTTTCTTGATTGAATGCCGGCCGGAACTGACTGAATCTATCTTACCGGAGAATCAGTTGCTAGCCTGAACAGCCGTATTCAATGCCTTCTGTGCCGGGACAGTCTTGAGACTGACTTCTCACATAATCACATAGTAGAGAAGAATGCTGCTATTCGGAGAATCTTGCAAGCGTACTTCAATCTCTCGTTGGTGCACACTCTGGACTTGTCGATCGTTATTCTATATGATAAGTGAAGGAATGCTGGATCTTTGCACGAATAAGCTGTGGGGAGAGTTCTTTGAACTCGATTCGCCGTGTGTGATAGAATTGTTTTCAGGAATGGAATCAGAATGCTCTGTTTGCTATTGAATCAGAATGTACACTCTTGAAGGGTGTGACTAAACCATATTTGAGTATTCAATGAGTTTACCACTGCAACGAATAGAACAATAAGACGATAGGGGTATGCGACTAGACCTGCAAGCCTATTTTTTTCTTGTTCTGAGGGAAATAGTTCATAATAGGCCAGCCAGGACTAGTGTGATCCTAACCGGTCTTCTTCTTACTTACACTATTTTTTTTTCCGGGGATTGATGTCCGCTTGGAAGAGTGAGGGTTTAGGCTTTCCAGGAAGAGATGAGACCAAATCCTTCTCACTTGAGAGATGCGAAGAAGGAACTGTTTTCAGGACAAAGACTCGAAGGGCTCGGTTGTGAGGAAGTGAATAATTTAGGGAACGGTCCGACCTAAGCCACAGTTTGATCGACAAGCTCAGTTTACAATGAAAATAAATGCAAGAAGAAGAAGGACGACAACGGAATGGGATTACGCATCTTCATAGGAACTATTCAACTTCGATCGCAAATAGCCTATATAAATAAATAAATAAATGAATCTTACTCAACGAATCTTTGAATGCCCAAGCCTTCTAGTGATCAACTCATGGGATCCTTATCGGATTGATGCCGCAAATCCGATGCTTGAGAATCTATTCCTTAAGCGAAAGCGGAAGAGGGGATTTCTTTGGAGGAATAACTGGATTAGCCTTTTTTGCCACTAGTTCAATCAGAATGCAAGCTGTTTTTGTTCGAGAATCCACTGCACGGGAGTTAAGGTGCGCTCTCCTTTCAATACAGGGACGCGAGTTGAATATGAGGAATTAGATCGGCCGGCGAGGAATTCCTCTTCTTTTCATAATGCCTCAAGAGTAGGACAAAAAGGCTGCTGGGATCAATGGCTTTCACTCGCCCCTTGATACCCCACACGTCACATTGTACACAGCGGATCGGTGAAGGGAAGATGCGAGTGAAAATTAGGCTTAGTTACTTTTCCCAGGAAGAGAAGGGAATCTACGTAAAGCGACTCTTCTTACTTATTTAAGCGCTACGTACCTAAGTCCTATCTTGCTAAAGAGTTCCTTTTTCTTCTCTTCTCTCTTCAATTATCGAGAGCAGTACTTTATATACAAAGCAAAGATCTAGGTAGAACATCTCCTTCTCATACTAGAAAAAGAAGAAGAATCTTTCTACACTCTGGAATTGCAAGGGGAGGCTCCATTTAGGAGCACTCTTTTCATCCAACTCGAAATATCATAAGAGAGGAAGAAAATGACGCCCAAAAATGCCCATGTCTTTCTTGGTTGGTCCAAGGCGATTCCCTATCCCTATAAAGTCAGCAATTGAATTTAAAAAGACCGTGTTTTTTGTCATCATTTCGTCATCAACAGGAAAGTAAGAACTACCTATGAGTGCACAACCCTCCCTACCAGCTTCAAGAGCGGATAAGGCGAAAACAAAGGCATTCGATGCATCATAGACAAAAAGTTCAGCTGTCAGAGCCCCGCGGGGCGCCGAGATATTCTATGATCAAAGGCTTTGTGATTGTCACGAGCTGGATTCGAACCATCGATAAAGAAAAGCCTACATAGCAGTTCCAGTGCTGCGCCTTTTTCCAAATGTCCCGTAAGTGAATCATTTCATTGATTGGACCCATGGACCAACATAGATTGGGCTGGGAGTAAGAGTCGAAGGAGTGATCCTGGCTGGTTGGTCACGCAGGGGATAACCATTGAGCCAAGCAGATTGCCATAGATGGGTGTCCTTGCCGTCACTAATGACACGTACTCTTCCGCTTTGGAGAATTGGCTTTTGGCATAAATGGACTTCCAGGAAGAGTAGGCCGAGTATTTAGGCTCCACATCTAGTGGTCTCGGGAAAGTCTTTTGCTTTCTTGGCAAATGAAGTCGCGGTACATGTGAGAAGTCTCCAGAGCAATTTAGCTTGGAAGGCCGAGTTTTTGAGTGCAAGAGAACGAATGGCAAGCAGTAGTTGGAGGATCACAGCTAGGGTAAATAGCGCGCCAAAGCTTTAGAATATGGTTACGACCTGATCGGTGTTTATCAATAGGCCGATCCATCCGACCTTTGGTGGCCCGGTCTCAGAGAGATCTCCCTCTAATTACTAGAAAGCGCGAATAAAAAAGCAATTCTCTTTTTCTTTTAAAGAATGAGGAGAGTCCGCTAAGGTTGTTCCAGGCTAGCTGAGAGCACCCCATATTCTATTAAGAAAGGGAATAAGGCCAATCAATCGAAAGGATTGACTTGAATCCGCAAACAAAGTGAATGATGGAAATATCACCATTCCTCGGTGGAGTGTACTTTCAAGATCGAGGAGAATTTGACTCAAACTCAAAAGTCAAAAAGAAAAGCAAGTTTTTACCAAGAGAGCCTGATTCTTCCGACCAGGTCCAGGTTTCCTCGAACCTAGCGTTCCTCTAATTCAGTTATTAGAGCTGCCGCCTGTAGAAGAAGTCTCAGCGTCAGTTTTGGAAGGTGTACCAACCGGGTTCATCTGCTGACGGATTAGACAAGTGGGCAAGAAAAGAAATTTCGTAAGATGCTTGTGTATAGATAAAACTAAAAGCTTAGGATGAAAAGAAAAGGGGCCCCCGAAAGAAGAAGTAGTGCCATTGGTCTCATGGATGTCTTTTCCTTCTTTTTAGAAAGAATGTTGTAAATGGTAGTAATATACCCCGTCAGTATGTGATGCATTGAGAGTCAGAGGAGTAGTGCCCCTTCTTACTGAAAGAAGGAAACTATCTAATAGGTTGTCTGAGATCCCTGGATCAGTTAGTCATTCACATTCAGTAGTGGAGGAAGAAGAGGGCACCGGACACATTGGTCAGCTACTCTTCTCAGCGCACTAGAGTAGAAAGAAAGCAACGTCACCAACTGAACCGCTATAAGTCAGAGCGGCGCGAATCGAACGAACGGAGTTAGGCCACTAGTCGCAGCACTGTTGGCTTTATTCTCTATGCAAGGCTATTAGCTTGCACGCCTTTCTTTAGAGGTTGCACTCTACTACGACTATTTTCAGAAAGCAAACCTGAATTACATCCAGCAAGAAAACGGATGCGCGGAGCCTAACGCGCAACGGCTTTCGCGCTAGCGCGCTCATCCTTATGCTTATCATCGAGCCTCTATGAAAGAATTCGAAAGAGTCGGTCTCATTGATTGAGCATCCCCGAGATAGATAGATAGATAAGTTTCCTTTTACTATTCATACGTAACTTCGGGCTTTAAGCATACAGAAAGATTGAGATCGGATGGCGACTTCGTTAAACCTTCGGGAAGTGCAGGTCGCTACTTATGCGACAAGGAATTTCGCTACCTTAGGACAGTTAGAGTTACTGCCGCCGTTTACCGGGGTTTCCATTCAAAGCACAGTGAGGCAAAGCGAGTGACAGGTATGCAATCCCCAGTAAAGTAAGCCAAGTAACAAATAGACTATCTACAACCTCTTCTTTCATTTGTCCTGACAACTGTTCTGAAAGAAAAGAATAAGTGCAACCTAAGACGCTTTTTTTCGCGACAAGAGCGGTTATGTAGCATCAACAGGAAAGTTATTTGGCAGTTGCTTTAGCAGCTCCTTCTCTAAGACCGTCTTCAATAGCAGCGCTTATTCCAACAAGACCAGCAAGAGCGGATACTCACCTAAGAGCAGAAATGCCGACATCTTTCCACGTTCAAGCAGCTAATCAGTAAACGACTTCTCCGTCACTTCTTCTTATACCCTTCGTGCCCCATAGCTGCCATAGTTAGATATGAAAGTTATCCCTCTTATCCCCTATGCCCCTTTGTTATGTTAGAGAATTAGACGATACGGTAAATCAGTCAAGACTTCCTTACTAAGCTTTCAGTAAAGTGTAAGGTAGGCTAGGCCTTCCCCATGATCTCTCCTCTTCCGGTGTCAATGCCACTCCTTTTCGCGGGTATAAGGAGAAATTTCGTTCTCATGGCCCATGTCGAAGGGAATAGAATGACAATCCCTTAGGTCTCTGCCGATGCTGCTAAGAAGCGCAGGGTTTTCATTCAATTCATAGATGTTATTAGCTTCTTCAATAGATAAGAGATCTATCATGCTTATTCGGGAAACGTAAGGAAAGTATTCAAAACCTCCTTCTGCTCTTGGCTTCGTCCTTTAGTGATAAATATCGCTTTCGACTTTGAGCGGCTCACCCCCTTGTCACTTAAGGGGAAAGCCCACCCTCTAGCCCTAAATGCTTTTCCCAGACTCATCTCGCCGGCGAAATTCTATTCTCTGTCTTACCTCCCATGAGCCCTAAGCAGACCAAGCTTCCTTAGCGTACTGAGCCTACCTATTCAAGAGAACAGAGACTAGCTACAAAGGTATTAATTCTCCTTTCGAGGGAGATCCTTTCGGCAGTCATCCGCCAGCCATAAGGATGAAAGTTTTTAAAGCGCATCCCCCGGGGGGTCTTCAATCGTCTTTTTTCAAATGTCCTCTTTTGAAGGAAGAAGAAAGTCCAAAGAAAGCATTGGACACCAACCAAAGGCACCCGCCAATGTCCTTCTTTTCGGAACCACTGGCACGCGATCAAAAAGACTAAAGCTGGTGCATCCCTAGTCAAACTCTGTAAAATGGGATAGCATAGATCTGCCTCTGACCCCGCATGAGTGAGAGCTGGCCCAAGGAATCACAAACTAAACCTAGAAAGAGCGATAGAAGAGATCCTAGTTGAAGATTTGGCCCCAACCCCATCATATTCAAAAGAAAGGGGCTCATGGTCCCCAACCCCGTCCTCATCTCTTGACTCCGTCCCCAGACACCAGCCCTTATCCCAACTCTTATTCCAAAGGAAGCTCTTCTCTTCTAAGAAGCAGATACCAGATAAATGTAGTCAAAATGTAGAATAACGACGAAGTAGTACAAATATAGGTAGATACCCTGGCACCGTAAAAGGCTGGAAAAAGGCCCTTTTGATCTGTTCTTTAGGGTATTGTACAAGCCGTTGGAAAGCCTCTACTAATACTAAAAAGGTCTACGATCGGTCTCTAAATGTGTATGTACGGGTATTACGTGCGGGCTTCCAGTCGAGATCAAGAGTTCGCTTGGTTCATAAAGAGATTAGGGTCGGAAAAAATCCACTTTCTTCCTGGGTAAAGTCCCCGCTAGCTAGAATTCCATACTACACGCAGGGAGCTAGATCGTATACCGTAGAGAGCACACTAGAGAGAGATCATGGACTTCGATCAAGGTAAAGAGCGCTTAAGCTCATGTACCGCACCACCACCGCTATCTGGAACAGCATGGTGCGCCGATGCGTATCGAATCAGATTCGCAGCCCTCTATCACGGCGGTGTACACAGATTCTGTTAGGGTTCATCAATCTCCATCCATGGCTCATTGGCTCCTTCTATTCGGCTGATCGATGCACTTATCGGCTGATCCATCCATAAGGGACATTTGCATTTCCATCTCCCCATGTAGTAAACATAGCTCATTTCTTCCTAGATTCATGATTCAAAAGACTCTCTTTTTCTTCCGTCATTTAGTCGAAATAAGGGTGCACCCAAACAAGTCTCATAAGAGAAGGACCTCGAATTCCCCTCCTAAGGGGCATATTCATGCACGGGAAAAGCATTCATAGACAAAATGGAGTTCAATTGTTCTCTAGCTGTTTGATAAGGATGAATTTAACTTTAATACTATGATAATGATTTCTTTACTGTTCCACAACTTATTCAGTTTCTTCTTTGGATTTTATCTGTGTTTAACCTATTTATCCATTGGTTTTTACCCTTAGTAGTCATTCCTATTTCTAGGTAATGAAATTCAAGACTTATCTGAGTTCCTGCTCAAAGCAAAGCTAATAAACTCTTCACCGAATGTCTGAACTATGCTCTCTACGAGAAAACAGATTATGCTCCAACAAATATCATCGGTGAAGAATGAAAAATCAGGAGAAAGATGGAAATGGAATTCTTCACTTTAAAATAATGAACTTCAAAGGAAAGGCTTAAGCAAGCGCCATCAACGACCATTCAAAGTGGGTTAGAACTGGCGCCCTCCGAACGTGCTAAGAATCTGCTCAAGGGTCGATGTAATTGAGAACGAGCGTCTAAGTGGAAAGAAAGGTCCAACTGAATGATCTGGTCCTACCAACTCTGAAAAAGAACAGCCCTTCGCTGTACAAATATACAACACCGACAGGCACTACTGACTCACCTCCAGGCACCGCTTTGTCTTCTCCTGACACTAGCTCATCCCGGTATGAGAACCCGCCTACGTATTCATCATTATTGGCCTCCTCAGGCTATAGCACACACCAACATTACGCCTCGGACTTGCATAAAAAAGATCAGATAGACTCGCCGGTACAGCTTTATCCGCCTTTCACTTTTGTTGCGATGACTGCCATGGTAACCGTTAGGGCGATTGCGGCCACCCATACTGCGATTGCTCTGGCCGACTTCTCTTCCGGCATGGCCAAAAGACTTTTATCGCCTCTTCCTTCTCCTTCCTGGACGCCAACTCTTCCTGCCTCTGCGAGCTGCTGTTTAGCAGTCGCAGCTATCTCGTTTGCCGTTTCTATGTTTCCGCCGATTCCCACCTGACTTATGATCTCACTTGCGCTTTCGGGGGACAAGGTGTTCCACCATAGAGCGGCTCCAATGCATAAAAATGGTAAAATGCTTTGTAGGCGCTCCGCTACATTCTGTATTTGCTCGCAGGGGTTTTCACTATCTGCTCGCGGAAGCTGCCATTTCTGGATTCCAGCTCTTTTGGACCAGGGCGTTATTGATTCCTCTCTCGGGCGATCTGAGTGTTTCCCAGTAGGCCTTTTTTTCTTCCGCTTTCTTATGCGCCCTTATCGCCTGTTCAAGGAAGGCCTGTTGATAGAAATAGATTCTATCAGGTTGATTATCGTTTTTAGATTCTGTCAGGTTTATTAATCAAGTTTGGTTTTCGCGTTTTCCTTCTCCTGCCTTACCCGAACTCTAGAGTTCCTCTCTCTCCTACCTCCTTGAGTGAGAGCTCAAGGATAAACATTTTTAGTGTTTGAAGAGCTACTTCGTATCCTCACTCTCGATGAGAATGACCTATACCTAATCATTTCTGACTGATGTAGACCTCTACGCGGAGAGAGCCCTAAAGCACTGTAAGCAAGTTACTCCACCAAGAGAAGTGCGAATCCGTCAAGGGCATTCCCAGCAGCATTAGCTAGTTATATGCAAATAACAGCCAAGGAAGGAATCGGGTCAGGAAAGAAGAAGACTGGATGTTCCAGATCATTACGAATCCTAAGCCAACTGAGTTATCTCGTTTGGCGTGGGCATCAGTTGAAGTTTCAGTTGTTGTAAATTATCGATGAGAAAGGTTTTATGGGAACTTTTCAATAAAGTGACCCTTTTTGGAAAGACTTAGGCTCAATCGCAGCTTAACAGGCTCGCTCGCAGCATCCTTCCTCTTGAAAGAGTTCTTTCGAAGCCCCTTTCTAACACCTTCTTTTTTCGTTGGTAATGGTTTCAGGTTTTGAATGGATGTCCCAATTGGGTGAATTCTTAAACCGAGATGGATTCTTGCCCGACCAAATAAGATAAAAGCTTGGCAGCGAAAAGGCTTTTCCAAGAAGCAACTTCCTTATTAGGGGGCTCCCCTATTGATATTAATCACTCTCACACAGGGGTGGCGGGTGGATACAGAAAAAGACTAATCCAATCTTTTAATTCAACAAGAAGTACCACCAGTGTGATAGAATGCGATTCCGAGTGATAAGACGTAGGTAGGATAAGAAGGTATAGGATGGAACCGAATCGAGCCTACGGGGAAGTTGTTGCTCCTTAGAATGCCCAACCAAAGTCTAGCCCAAGGAAAGGAAGAAGGAAGCTTCAGAGCTGGAAAGGCTTAATAAGCACATCTCCAGTAGTACACTTAGCTTACACCTTCTTTAAACTTTCACATGAATTTGAAGCACATTTTTACGAAAAAGTATTTATTATAACATAGCATTGAACACTTTAGACTAGGTTTTGGCCCATACATGCAAACACAACAAAGAAAACCAAACAAAGACAGAGAAAGCCGTGCATTAAAACACACTACTTTGCGTCGACGGACTACTTATTTGAATCTTCTAGAAAAAGAGTCGACGGACTCTTCTAGTCTCCCCGGTGACCGCGGGGACAGCATGCACAATTAGGTCTTCCTGCTCCGCCCGCAGCGCTTGCTGCCTCCCTCCAAATCCTCTATGCGCTCTCTGGTAGCGCGAATGCGCGCTTCTTTCCTGGCAGGATCCATTGTTCTAACACTGTTCAAAAGGAAAGAAAATAAGAGCTCATCAAGACCGGACAAAAGGATTCTGACCTTTTATCAGCATTTGTAGCCTTTATGTTGAACCCGGGAATATGCATTGACGAGTTCTGTCTTCCCATTTTGCTTTCTTGTAAGGGGCGCATCCAAAAAGCCTTAAGTTACTGTAATCCGGTTGCTTTCAAAATAGAATAGGGGACTTGCCACCAAGCACCGGAAAGAGAAGATTGATAGGAAGAACCGATAGCAATGATGGTCCTACAATCAAGCTAGCAGTTCTACATGCTCAATACTTTTCAATCTCCCTTATCGTTTGTGGGTTACACTAAGGCTAGGCGAACGTTCTGATCCAGCTACCCAATAATTCCTTATTCCAAAATGGGCATTCATCCGCCAATGGGAAACTTCTTAGCCTTTTGCCTCTTCTCAATCTAGGGAAAGTACTACCCTCAGAATAACGAGGGGGGAGGTTAAGGTCCCGATCAGATCAATGAATTGCGTAAAGAATGCGGCTTGATTCCACAACAGGAAAGAGCAGCGGGCAACTTTGAAGCTTGTTCCCACCGTGATTGTGCTGTCTTACTCGACGAAATGTGTTTAAGCAAAAGGGCTTATTCAGAGAGGGGCCCTATTGGGCAAGAAAAAAGAGGATATCTGGTTCCATTTGGGAAAGAGTCGAGTCTTTCTTATAGACTAGAGAAAGCGTGTTATAGAAAAAGAAGCGCGTATGCCGGGCGACCGGAAACTCTATTATTTAACAATATTCCTTTGAAGAAGATGGTTTACCAGCATTGATCTTAATCAGTCTGCTTTGCCGATATTCGTCAATGAATTCCGCCCTTTCATATTCTGAATACTCTACTTTGTCAACAGTCAGCTCGGATGGTACTGGGTTTTTATTTCTTAAATGAGAGGAGTTTTAGCTTTTCCAAGTCTCTTTCTCAACTCTCTCGTAATACGCCCGAAAAAGAAGACCTCTTTCTTTCTAAAGGAGAAGGGAACGAGTTACTTCCTGTTTTTGTTATTAGCTAGGGGCTTGGTTACTAGAGATTTTTGGTACTAAACTCCCTTTTGAGAACCAAGCATCTCTTGAAGCCAATTACTGGGGCCAACTACAAGCAAAGCTGTCTAGTTCTTTCTGATCGTGATAGGAGAAAAGGTGCACTTTATAGCCACTACTCTACTTTTGAAAGAAAGGATCCACGGGAAGATATTCTTGTTCGGATTGCTAGCTTAGCCGCCCTTTTGGATACAACCATTTTCATTTTACAGCTTACATCCAGGCCAAGTCCTTTTCTGCCTGTGGGAAACCAAGCAATTGATTCTCCCTGTGCTGTGTCAATGTTCTGGGTCCAAGTCTCACTCTTTAATTGCTCTTGCTCTCTCCAGAAGCTTCACTTGCGACCTTTTCTATCCTAAATGAAATAGAGAAAGAGGTCAGACGAGGCTGAGCGTTAGCGATGGGCTGGGTAACGAAGGGTGAGTGTAACGATGGTGCGAAGCAGAGAAGGAAAGTAAAGGGCTTTGTGGGCTAAGGGATCTCGATATGCCCTTTTAGATGAGAGTCAGTAGGCCTAGAAGGCTCCTATGCCAAAAGAGAATGCTCTACATGATATCGAAAAGGGGTTGATTTGCCTTTCCCCTTTCTTCTTGTAGAGAGGTAAGGTAAAAGGAGGGGGCTTATAAATTCAGAAGGATGGCCTCTAGCCCAGCCATATGCAAAGAAAGATAACTTACCGGTCCAAACTCCCCTCCCTTGACATCCACTCGCCCGATAGTCTGTTTGGAAGGACATATTCCTTTGTCTTTTTTGAAATAAGAAAGAAAAGCATCGATCTGTTTAGCCTTGCTATCATCTGCTGGTCATCCCTTTCATTCTTTCTGATGTGCCATCCATTCCTTTTCTTGTTGATCTTTCTCCTCCAGCAACGGGTGATTCTATTCCGTCTTCTACACTGGTTCTTCCTGCTCAGCAGCCTCCTGCACCACATTCTTCTTCTACTTCGGGTTCCATTCACCCTATGGTGACCCGGAGTCGTGATGGTACCCGGCGACCACGAGCTTGGTTTCAGAGTTTTAGCTCTGCACTTGTTGCATTGGGTTTTAGCTGTAGTCGAGCTAATCCTTCGATGTTTATCTGGCGATCCTCCTCTGAGATAGTGATTCTTCTGCTCTATGTGGATATATCATTTTGACTGGTTCTTCATTAGCTGTTCTTCGTTCATTGATTTCTAGACTCTCTTCACACTTTATTCCTTGGGGGAGTCAGGTTTGTAGAATCTTTCCCGCTTGGTCCCTTTCTCGTTCTCGAGCTAGACGACCTGCTATGAGGCAATGAGCTTGTCTAATTGATTTAGGGCTTTCCCTTGAAGAGTGCCGCTCTATCCGTCGCAATATACATTGCCTCGATTCCATTCTTGAACTGGGCGTATGCTCAGTACGGAACCCGAAAGCGGGGGGAACCCAGGAGGAAGCGCATCTTTCTGGATTGATCTCGATGATCCCAATTCCTTCTTTTCGTTAGTCTAGTTTGAGAAGAGAGGCTTGCTAGTCTTGAACAGACGAAGAAGGTCGTTGGGAAAAGAAGAATGAGGACTAGGAAAGTTTATCATCGTCAACTCCAGAACGCCGTGGAGGCCTTTTTTCACCTTACCGAAAGAGGGGCTGCTCTCCGTTCCGTGTTCCTGTTGACAAGAAATTCCGCGAATTCCTCCATCCTTTTTGCACCATTTCTTGCATGAATGCTTTGAGTTGAAAGTCAATTATTCTGGAACAACAAGACCTACAGTAAGCCCGGAAAGGAAGGCAAGCTTGCTTGTTTACGAGCTTACTTGACTTGAGTGAATTTATTCAGGTAAAAGACTCATATAAAGAAGCTGCTGGACAAGCAGAACAAGGACTGTTAGCTCGGTTGAAGGGCAAATGTGACTTTCTTTATTTCTTTGTATTAGTTATCTGGAGCAGCGAGCTAGTCTGCCGAAAGCCAGTGCCAGCTAATGATAGATGCCATCCATCCATACTGCTACTGCTACTTTGAAAGCGAAAGCCAATCTTCCATTCTGCTACTCGTGCCTTTATCCAAGTCTTCTTCATCTGCACCTGCAAAGAGGGCATCCTCGAGCAGCTCCTTGAGGAAGGAGGTGACATGACATAGTTAATGAGGAAGGGGTATGCATCGTCTAATAAGAGAAAGGCTGCACATGAATGCACGGAATCCACTGGGATAGGATGGATGAAGCCAATGATGTCCCCAAACGAGAAGACTGATCTTTGAATAGAAAAAAGAGCTGGTTACTCTCCACTCCAACTCATTGGGGCTCTTATTTGTTGCAGTGTAACTCATTGTCGATGAGGAAAAACCTGGTGCCCACTCTATCTCTGCCAATAGAAAAGAATGCATCTCCGACAAAGTAGTTATTAACAAGTTCAGCACTATCCTAAACTGTGCGGGTGTGGTAGGCTGATCTTCCTTATTCCGATGTTTTTGTTGCTATCGATCAAACCCTGTTACCGTTCTCGAGAGGAGAAAGATAAAGATAGATAGGGCGCGTCATTAGATCTGTAAATAACTTAGTGCTTTAAGGACGACGAGTCACGCCCTGTAAAGTCAGACCGTCAATCATCGGTTCAATTCTGCTCGTACCCTTTCTTTTTCTTTGCTTGACTCATTGGATTGAATGTAATATCATTCCCCTAATTGGTAGAGGGCAAGACCAGTCGAAAGCATACTATGAGAATTGTTCTAGTTCCATCTGTGCTTACTTGACTCTAGAAAACACTACTTCCTTCTTCTACGTTCCCCGAGGGGGAAAGCCTTGAATGTAGAGGTGGGATAGTGAAAGAGGTTTCCCATAAGAGGAGAGAGGGAAGGACAGATCCGCCGAAGAAGGATCGGGGTTAGAACTAGTCTGAAGCTTGTCAAAAGGCTTTTGCTATTCCAGAAGGCTCTCCCTGCTGGCTCAATGTATGCTATAGCTCCAGAAAGTGTGAGTTTGGCCCCAGGATAGAGAGAAAGGTAAAAGAAAGAGGAGAGTGATGTTTCGTTTCAAGTTCGAGATCTCGTGTAGGTATACATGAGAACAGAGAAGTGTCCTACGGCCGGAAGGTCAGAAAAAAGTTGGAATGACAGTCCGGCTACCGGAGGAGCTATTCAACTATTATCAACTATTGAGTCTCTGAGTGGATTTTCCAATAGATGGGAGCAAGGAGAGGAATTTGGGACAAAGAGGATAGGCAATGGAGCTGCTCTGCAGATGAATTCCCGGTGCATGTCTTCTTGTTCTCGATAGCACTCCCAGTCTCTCCGGGCGGCTATAGCTCAAGGGCATGGTTGGACACATCTATTAGTTGGCTGTTAGGAGTTAGCACGAGTTCGAGAAAAAGCTGTTCGCAAGAAGGAATCCCCTGCAAGGAGGAATTCGATCTCTGGTGGTATCGTATAATTGAATAGGAATAGGCTCTTGCCACCTTTCCTGGCCTAACTCATCTGAGATGCGGAATTACCAAGGGCCAAAGGGGAAAGGTACGAAAGTAGGCACAGAAGCAACTTACATATATTCAAAAGATGCCCCAGAGATAGCTCTAAAGTCTTCGTGCAAGAGACGATTCATTGAATTCTCTTAGCTCAGACAAGAACGAAATTAGATTAGTCCCACTTCCCGCAGGAATAGAAGAGTACGCAAGCACATTCATTGATGCAGCGAATGCAAGCTCCTATCGAACTGGTGGAAGGTTTGACATGAGAATCCGCAGCTACTGCTATCGAATCCCCTTTTTTCGCAAGTGAATCAGAGCTGGAAAGGGCTAGCCGATGTGGGACTGATGACTTTCCTGGATTGAATTCCTTGCTTGCATCTCTTGTTGGAATGGAACTAGCAGTTAAGCGCAACAATCAATTCTCCGGGCGAAGAGTAGCTTTTGCTTTGTTGGAGGAAGGAACGGAACTGACATATGTTTTCAAATGGCCAAAATTCCCGGGAAAACGTAAACTTTATCGATTTCAAAAATCACAGCTGTCCGTACTCGTGTGTGACTTACTGCTTTGCTAGTTAGTAGCTGGAACTGGCACTCTCTGGCGCTGTCTTCCTGCTTTGACTGACTGGCTTGGCTGGAAGGGAAGAAGAAGAGTGAACTGATAGAGATAGATAAATGGCTTCAAGGAAATGGAATTCTGGATATGGGTTTCAACTCCGAGATTGATTTGTCAATCAACATCGATAGGGGCCTCCCACCCCTGGAGGTAATCCGGAGGATTACAGACTTATCCAACAGGCGAGAATGCTGGTCCCGAATCCGGTTCAGGATCGGGGGAAACCACTGACTTTGCTACTACCTCCACTGGGTGGTCAATCCGATCAATTGGTGAAACTGCTGCGGGATTTTCCGCACTGAAACCGAAATTGCTGCTACTTTGATTCATATGCTGGTGGTGAGTCAAATGCGATTTCATAGACGGAGAGAACCAACCCGGCCAACCTACCAGGTTAGTAGCTCGGATGACTAACTCATACCCGTCCCCGCGTTACCTAAACGTCAGTAGCATGTTGGCGTGGAGCTGGCGATCCACGGCAAAAACGCTTGGGGCTCTATGAACCGGCCCGGACTGACAATTTTCATTTTCCTAATCTCCTCTATCTCGCATGATGGGGCGAAGGGAAGAGAGTCTCGAACCTGGCCAGTGAAATGTGAACAGTCAACAAATGAAATAGAAAGGCAATGTCTTAGTCGAAGAGTCTTTCTCCGCTGTAGATCAATGGGCTATAGTGAAATGGCCACATTCCCGATCCAATGCTATTGATCCAGGAGAGTTTACCGGGTAATGGGGCAACTGATGAAGAAATTGGTTCAAGATCAACCACTTCAATTGCTGAGTCGACGAAGCCAACTGGCCCAGATACTGGCTTAGATGTTGCTACCTCTGCCGCTGGTGATATCTCCGCCCTTTTTTGTGGTGCTCTTGTTGCCTTCTCCACTGCTGATAGTTCGACCCGGTCAACTGGATATGACATTGGATCAGATGAGTTCATAGAAACCGGGTCAACAGCTGGTGTTACTACCATTGCCGCATTTCGATCTTTATCTATCACTTAAACATAAATAACCAGGACCCCATCGAAAGTTTGTCTATCGTTTGCAAACTAATTCTAAATCATTTCCACTTCAGGGTTTTCTTAGAAGTGGATCTCATAAAGTTATTCCAGAGTGTTGGCATTGAAAATGCTGCAGTGGGTATTATAATACCTAAACTCTTCCATAGCCTGCGGTTCGCTTCTAACAAAGCCCATAAAGCCTGAATAAACCCTAAAGAAAAACCATCGTATTATTTATTATTAGTAAGATCTCCTCTAGATTGAACACCGTTTTTTCAATCTCTTCTTTAGAAAAGGGGCTGAACATTTTTCTCTTATTTCCAAGGACAAGCACGAAAAAGTCACCCAAAATGGTCTAGGGCGCCCATAAAATGGATATAACTTCTTGAAAGACTCGATGAATTCCATTTCCATACCCTCACTAGCACTACTAAGAATTCCCGTTCGATAGGAATTCGATGTTGGAGCTTGGAATGCTATCTAGCAATCATAGTACAATGGAGAAAAGCGATATTTTGACTAACTTCTGAAAGATATTCTTAACCTTTGCTTTCATTAGCTTTCTTCCTAGGACAATGAAGTTTAGCCATTCCTATCAACAATGAGTCCGGTAGGATTGTTCCTCTTTAAACAAAGGCCAAATGAGGGCTCTTCTTTATGATCCAACTTTCTCTTCCAAAATGTCTTGAGCCCTAGCACTATCCTTATTATATGCCCTAATTAGGTTCTATCCTATACTCACTCTCTATCCTACTCCTCTACCCTCACCCAAAATCCATCAAAGAAAGTCAGCCGGATCCAAGAGCTTGTGAGGTAGAGAGAGACCTTCCATTTGTTCTCCTTTTTCACTTCTCTTTCCCTCTTCAAGGTTCTGCAAGAAGATCGTCTGGCGGATCAAGACGACTGACGAAGGGGGACTTGATCCTTCCCATGTGGGCGAGTCCGGATTGGTCAGATCCAGGTCAGATTGAGGAGGGGTCTCTCTTGGAGACCTAGAGCGTCTTCTCTGTGCTTTAGATTAGTACTAAGAGCGGCTACGAGTACTCATACTAAAACACCGGTAACACCAACAGCAGCGGTTTCTGATTCAATTGGCTTGGATTCAATAGCAGCTATCCCTTTTGGTCCAGAACGTTTAGTGATCACAGAAGGGTACCGTAGAGAGAGGCTCTTCCTGATGTGAGATTGCCTCAGGGGAAGGAATTTTAGTGCTGATGTAGCTAACAGCCCCCTTGATAGTCGATTCATTAGGTCGTCACCTTCCACCCAGAAAAGTATCCACCGTTTTCTTTGTCTCTTAAGCCTCACAGCTATGGGACTTCCTAAAAAAACTGCAATCGCAGTTTATCAACCACTCACAAGACCACCGAGATCTTCGACTTAGCTCCCAAAGGTAATCCACCCGGCCCTTTCCCAACCTATACAAGGAGAGCGGAAGATAACGAAAGGGAGACAAGGTCCTAACTAAATCATAAGACAAACTACCATTCCATCTATCATATCAGTCGAGTCGATCCGATTCATTATTATCTATAGATAAGGCAAGAGATAACTTATGACCTCGCGGATGGAGAGGGATTCGAACCCCCGGTATTCCTATCAATACTTCGGTTTTCAAGACCGACTCTTTCAACCGCTCAGACATCCATCCCCTTCGCCCGCCCTATCTATCCGCGCGCTGGCGGGTAGGGGCTTATCTATGTGATTCGCTACGCTTGCTTGCCCCTATCGGCTTATTCTATTGCCTGCCGGTTAGCGAAACTTTTCCGGTAGTACGAATCGCTACGCCTCGCCTCTTTCTATATGATAATATGCACCTTGGTTGCTGCGCTCCCTTCGGGTAATAGCAAGAGAGTGAAGAACGAATGATCCTCCAACCAAAAAGAGTGATTGAGTCCGCCTCAAGCGAGTGAGTTCGCGTCGAAAGAAAGAATCTAAGGTCCCCCAGGAGCTTCTGATTTTAGAGTCACTCACCAACTCTATTGAAATTGAAGAAGAATAGCTAGAATCAGTTATTGGGCAAGACCAACCAATCCTTGGTTGACTCCTCTACTTCGTAGGTCGGGGATATAGCTGTATTCTTCTATTCTTTATCTCTCCCCCTCCTTTGTCCTTTGACTTTCTTTCTTATCTCTTTCCACTATCTCTTAGTTAGCCAGGCAATGACAATGAATTCTGGTAAACTCGTATATAGAAGAATTTCGTTATCTTGATCTCTCATACAATTTCACCTTTTTTTGATTTAACCTTTCCTTCCTCAGAAAAGTCTGTTTTCATTGCACTCAGATAATAGTTTTCTAGTTCATCTCTTCTTCCGGAAGCATGGTTCCCTCAGGTTTCTTGCTTAGATGTGAATCTTAAAGTCTTAGTCCTCCTCCTATTCCTAGTTCCACTGTGCCCTATTTCCTAATTTCATTTTCATTCTACCCATACATTGGTTGATTGAACCATCCTACCTCAAAGCAAAGAACTCCTAGTGAGAGGAAGATAGGAATTTGTTATACTAGGCTCAACCCCCAGGCCAGGCCCTAGGCTTAAAAAAACGTCACACTGTAAAAGAATGCTCCCCTCTTCTCTTATGAGAATAAGTTAAATCTTTGAGCTGCTTGTGAATGCATGTGGGATAAATTTCTATTCTTTGAAGAAGGAATTCTTAAGAACTGAGGAAAGCATCACCAGACTTTTTTATCAAACTTTTTCTTATCGTATTGATCGATTTTCCGCGTCTACCCTTCCTTCGGTGCTTTAGGCGCAGGATCATGGACTAAGAGTATTGATGGAGACATTGACTCTGTCCATCTTGCCAAGAGAAGATGGCCCATAGGCACCAGATAGCTGGAAATATCCCCTGATTTCCTTTAAAAATGGACACCGATCCGAAATCAAAAACGAAAATTCTCGTATTGAATGTCAGAAAACGTGAGCGGGCAGTGCTGGGATAGAAGATCGCGCCCACGCCGACTCAAAACCAAAAGCCCGAAAGAAGAGAGAGATAGCTACCACTGAAGACGGAAAGGAATAGAGCTACTAAGAAAGAAGGGAGGGTTCACCTCTCCTAGGAAATTCACTCTTGACTAACGGTCTAGCTTCACTCACTAGTAAAACTCTAAAAAGAAGAAGAATTCCGAATTTCTATCCGGGCAAAAAAAGGATATTAGGTAAGTGTTAAACTTATGTCCAAACTAGGAAACGGAACAGGAAAGCGAAGCGCCTAGTTCTAGACTAGGCTAGCATGGGAAAAGGAAAGGGGGAGTGAGTGGGCTACTGGCCCTAGCACACTTAGATAAGGCACGGAACTAATAGCAATTGAAGAAGAATCCGCAGTAAGGACACTAGTCTCGTTGGACTGCAGAAGCAACTGACATAGTTTAGATGTCCCTAAGACTTTTTCAGGCCAATGAGGGTCGATGTAATTGACCTGTTGTCGCCTTAAGAGTTCTTGATAGTAAAGCACCGGCCGCATGCTTGATTGCCTTTATTACGCCTTTCCTGTTGTCGGACGCTCTTTTAGCCTTACTCTTTTCTTTAGCATCCCGCCACTCCTGACTTTGAAAAGGCTATCTCCGACAACAATGATTTTTGTCCTCCAAAAGCATACTCTTTTAGAGAGCTGACGCCCTCTCGTACTTATTTATATAAAGAAGAGTTCTGTCTTTCTCGCTACGCCCTTTGCCTGACTTCACTTTCTTACGGCAAATATCGTATGATAAAGCACTTCTTCTCCCCTACTTCTCTTGCTTGCTTACCTGGCGCTTGAAAGGATCGCTACTAGTTGAATAAAAGGATTACCGTTACTGGCTCGTTGGACTGAAGGGAATGCTTGAAAGCGGCTTGATATATAAGACAGACTGGCTTTCTGAAGAAAAGGAATTGGTTTGGCTACTGTCACTATTGACCAACAACCGGAATGTTAGGAATTAATGGAATGAATGGTACCCTTTGCCCGTTGGAAAGCTAGTCTTCATAAAAGAATTCACTCTTGCCGGGCTAACAAAGGGACATTGCTATAATATGTCTTACCACCCCCTAACCTCTCCCTATCGGGAAAGCCTCTTTCCTCGGGTGAAGCTGTTCTTGCTTTGAGCTAACTTCATCAGATATGAATTTCTCACTGCTAGCAATCCAGGGTAATAAGGTATAGTATGCACCCATTAATTAAATAGTAAAGTATGCCTTTCTTCTCTAGAAGGCGATTTGGCCCATTTTCTCTTTCCTGGTAAGGCAAGGTCTTTCCCTATCACGACCGCCTGTAGAATGAATTGAATTCGTCTCAAAACAAAGAGCTAGCGAACCACACAAATTCCATTCCAATTATATCAGACAAAGCAGGATAGCAGCCATCAAGCTGCCCCTTTAGAGTGAGAGCCTTCCGAGACCAATGCTATCAAGAAGAAGGAAAAATAGCCTTTATGGAGCCTTGAGCTTTCGCCGGGAGCCGGTTCAAGTAATGGAATGTCCACGTCCACATATTCGGCTTAAATAGCCCTAGCTAGATGAAAATTGCCTGGGTGGTCTTTCTCACATTGGTAAAGGAAGAAAAGACGATTCGGCCTATCAAGAAGATTTTCCGCATAAAGTCTCTTTTTTCGATTCGGCCACACTTTTAGCGATGAGGCGATGCAAGGAATGGTGTCAGAGCAGTTAGCAGCCATTCTGTGACCTTCATCGACGCCGTCATGGAATTTCTTTAAAAATCACATTACCTAGAGGATGAAGGGTTTTCTATTCCGCCTTAGTATAGTAGTGCACTCGCAATCCTAAGGCTTAGTTAAGAGTTCTTGCTTCCTGACAAAGAAGAGAGAATCGTCCGCTGTCTCTTTGGAGTGAGTGGCGGATGCTGATCCCACAATGGAATGGATTCGGCGAAGGAATCCCCTTCCTTTAAATGACAGGTGACTGGGTAAGAGTAAGATAAGACCTAGTTCAGAGAAAAGTGTCGGTCCAAGAAGCAGAAAAGATTCTTTCTTTTACTAAGTATGTGTTGTCGATTCAATGTGGGATAGGCCAAAAGGAATGCTTACCGAAGGGCATAGCTCTAGGTGACGAGAATTCTCAGTTGAAGGATGCGGGGATCACAACTATACAGGAGCTACAAAGGCGTCTGGACACAACCTAAATATCGGCCCGGCGACAGACATGACAGCACACGTCTATAGATAGGAGACCAAAAACTGAGCTAATTTCCGCTCTCGCCATGATGAAAGTGCAACTGACATTACCGTCGCAGCAACTAAGGTATACGTCTGCCTGGATTCGATTCGAGTGACCCGGCCTTCGAACCTCATGGAATAGTTTTCTAGATAATGCCGTCCGAGAGCGCTTTCCACGAAAGTGAGCCAGTGTACCAAGTTCTTGAAATTAGCCAGTCTTGGTAGGCCTATGCTAAGGCCCAAACGGCCAGCATATAACTGAAACTCAAAAAAAGGCAAGCCTCGGCTGGGAATCTGTCCATAGCGCTAACTGGTATTAGTGATCTTCCTTCTCTTAGCCCTCCCTTATACGAGGCCTTTTTAAAAGCCACTTGGCAAAGAAAAGAACAACGATCGGTTTCGAAGCGAGATTGACGGAGCGGTACTCTGACTCCGCTTCCGAATCAACTAAACAAAAAGCTTCTACCACGCACGATATTTAAATTTAACACAGCAGAAGCAACCTTAACTAACTTAATAAACAGCAATCAACGCAAGAGCGCGCTTAAAAAGCTTCCCTCAAACCCTGTTTTCAGTTCCGTAAGTCAAGTTCTCTAAGTCTTTCTCTTGGCTTTCCCAATTCATTCCTACCTTACACACCAACTCTTTTTCCGCCTGCCGCTCAACATCTATCTTACTCTTCCCTTGAAGGGATATGAAGGATATGAAATAGAATGAATTCCAGGACACGGTATACTGTTTTAATTTAAAGGAAGGGCCAGACATGAATGGGAAAGGGTCACCTTCCTCATAGGAGAAAGGGTGCATGCTAAAGCAAAGCTAGAGCAGCTTCGCGATATAGGTGTCATTTAATTAATTCAGTACTTAATTAAGATATGGTGTTCCCCCGTCAAACGAACGAAAAAGAAAGAAGGTTGGCTTTTCGATCCTTTGATACCGACCGATTGAAAGAAAAGAACGATTACTGTATACTCTTCCCATTAACGCACAAGAACAAGGGGAATAGCTCCTACTTTCTAGCTCTCGTACTTACTTAGTGAAAAGTTCGAGCCTTAGAAGCATGCTTTGGGAGAGGTCTGGAATAAGTCTTGTATGAGTCCTTTAATGGAGTCCCTCTTATTGTTGAGGCGCTTCCGGTAGCAGGCTTTTCTTTTTACGATTACCATTCCAGTATTCAATATCTCCGCCTCCCCGTTGGTCTGACCCTTTCAAGTGGATAAGGGCATGAGCCATCTGGGAGGTAATTTGGTCACGCGGATCCCTGGTTTGTATACAGCCAGTGGTGTCCTCCCTCATGCTCTATTCCTTAGCCTAAGCCTCAGAGGCGGGGAAGAAGGAAGCAAGAGCGCGAAGAGAGCGAATAAGCCACGTTGATGGCTTCGGGTGGGTGATTTTTCTCTGTGTATCTTTGGTTGTAAAATAAATGTATAAAGAGCAATGGTCAGTTCTCGACCCAATCGAGCGTTTGACACGCAATACTCACTGTCGAGTTGTAACCGAAGTAGATCAAGAGAAGGGACGATGCCCAGACAGATTTGACCCAATGCCAAAGAGGCCAAAGGCCCTGAATGAGACGAGTCAGGGATCCAGAATGACTTCATTGACTGATCACCGAGCAAGAAAGACGCTTTACGCAGCATAGAATATAGAATAGATCGATGTTTATTTATCCTGTTGCCTGCTTGTCAGGCTAGATTCCATCCGATCTTCTTTGACTGCTTATATACATAATTAGTTAACCCTTCCCCATTGGACTCTTAGCTCTTTAAGGAAGATCTTACTATACTCAACTACTCCTAACCGATACTCCTATCGTCAAATTGGTTTTCGGTTTATAGAGGAAGAGAATAAAGTATTGCAGCTCACCTCGTGCTTCCATCAAACGAAGCACTCGGCTCCCACTTTGTTAACATAAGACATAAGGAAGTTCTTTCAAACAGAAGGAAGTCCCACTTCATTCCAAAATGGTTTTGTCCCATTTCCTGAGTTACACGAATTCCGACCTATTTCGGTTATGTGATGTGCGAAATCGGCTTACGTATAGTTGCTTATAACTACTGTCTGTATAGCCAAAGAAAAACATGGGTGCTTCCTATATATGAGCATTCTTGAGTGCGGGTTGAGGGTTGGGGCTCGACTGGATGGCATGGGTAGAGCTATCTTGCCTTCCTCCACACAGTACGACGCGCTCTCGTCACCCCCGGTGGCACGGTATACCTTCGTTGATCTGTTCTGACAATACAGATGAATGTCTCTTTCTCCCCCGTCAGTCGAACCACTTTACGGTTCAATGCTTGTCTGTATTCCTTTCAGCAGGTAGCTATTCAGATAAGTTTCTTTCTGACGTGCTGCTAGCTTCCTTTATTTATATCCATATCACGTTTGGGTCGGTACTTTGGTCTGGACATCCCCCACATGATTGGAGATGGAGGGATTGCCTCTCCCTTCTAGGGAGTGACCACTTATTTATCGTTAATTGACAGACGAGATAGCCTCAATTACATCGAGCCTTCTCCCATTTGTTTAATCTACTTCCTAAGTTATGAGCATGACATGCGTTAGACTTTTTGGATTTCCATAGCCTTTTTCTGTCTAAACGAAACAAACGGATATTGATAACTGAATTTATTAAAAACATTTCCAATCTCCGATTTAATGAGCACTTTTAGAACATAAAACTAAATAAACAATTACCATTTTTCCCCAGCCCTATCACTGCCCTATCAATATTTCACCGAAAGCTATATAGCCGATTGATCTGGGTTGGTTTCCGGCCACCCGGATCAAACCAAACAACGGTATCCCAAAGCACATGGGTATATGGGCGCTTGTCTAGTTCTCATTGGAAAGAAATCCGCTGAATATTCCTTCTGTTTCCCGACTAAATCCTATTTATTGTAACAAAAGGCCGATACTCTAAGAGCAGTCGTCCTACTAAGACTGACGCGCTAGCTCATAGGAGAAAGGGAAGCTTCTTCATTGTCTATTGCTCGGGGCTAGCAGCAACCTGCAGGCTCGAGAGACCTCCTTGTCTGAAAGAAGGAAGAGCTACTCTCTGACTTACGCAATTAGTAGGACACGGAGGAACAACCTACTTGACTTCTTTGTTCCGTCGTTGACCCATGATCAATGGCTGGACCATGCTCTTGCCTTTAGGCCCCCCACTACCAACCTCTTAATGTCGGGATATCCGGGGTTTCCACCTCAATAGAACCAGTTTTATGCAGCAAACCCGGGAAACTTCCTTCCAGTGTATCCCGTATCCCTTCCTGGGTGAGAATTCTTTGCTCTCTCAGGCAACTCTTTTAAGAACCCTCTTTAGGCCCTCGTCTTCTTCTGTGCCTGTAATAAAAAAAAATTATGTTTCGTGCCCTAATTCAAACGCGGAGAAGCAGGCAAGTTGATTCCCATCTCTGAAGGTCAGTTGGCAAATTCCCATTCTCGAGGGTACAAAGAAAGATTGAATCCAATATGTTGTGGGCGCCTAATGAAGTGAAGTTGGGCTAAGCGGTCTTCTCGCTTCCCTGCCAGGATTAGGATTTAGCTCGGAACAGCCCTGCTTTTCCCCCTTTGGTGCCTCATTGATAGGTAAGTAGAGATGTGATTTGTACCAATACCGGAAGGATCACTCCAAAAAGCAGAACTTATCTTATAAACGATCCTACTCGACATGGATGAAAGGATTCCCTTGGTAGGGGCATGAAAGACAGGTTTGATGGAATTAAACGTCCACCCTTGATTCATACCACTAAACCACTTACTTCTTAACCTTGCTTTTCATTTAATTAATCTTCCCCTACTCCTATAAAGGCCGGCGAGTGCTTCTTACCGAAAGAATGTGCTTCCACGGCCGGAGAAAGAAGGTTCATAGATCACCGATCGGCGGATCAGTCGTAAAAACAAAGCAAGAAAGTTATAAAAGAAGCCCTAGCGGCTTAATCTTGAGTTTGTCCGCAATGCTTAGTTAGGTCGTCCAAAGACAGAGCTGATCCTACTTATTCGTATGAGGAAGCCCCGACCAGACACTTTCTTTAGCCACCCACCAGTAATGAACCGCCCAAATCTCCTTTCCTCCGTTCCTTCCTCTTCTTTCTGCATAAAAGGAAGCGTTTCAAAGCAAGGCTGGTCTATGGTATACGGGGGAGATCCAGCTTCCATCTTTTTACATCAAAGCTGCTGCGCCAATGAATGTCTTTGAAAGGCGAGTAAGCCGAAACCTATACCTCTAATTAGATTAGGCTGATGAAATAGCAAAGCTGGGGGTAAACAACAACTGAAGAGCGGACCATACAAGTAATGTAATATACCTGCCGTTGGTGAATACAGAAAACAACCAATTGAGATTTATCGCATGGAAGACAGAAAGGATTGGATTCAGGGGATTCTAAGTCGTGCTAATTTTTTTCCAAGCAAGCGGAGGGGGGAAAAGAAGGGTAGGGCTTAAAGCAGCTCGTTCAGAGAGGGTTCGAGTCAGGAGCGGTATAAGAGGTCCAGGCCAGTCCTTTCTTTTTCTAAGAGCTCCCTCTCATACTAAAGTAGCCTCTAATTCCACATCTCTACCAACGCCAAAAGGCGAAGCGAGTAGCCTTGAGGCGCAAGGTTCTGTCGTACGTATCCAATCTTCTCGGTCATGAGAGCAGCAAAAGTAGTCCTATCCTAGCTCTGCCCTGAAGAGCGGCTAGCAGCTATCGAAGCTATGCGTCCCGGGAGCCTTAAGTTCTCTATCAAGGTGAAAGTACCCGACTATTAATAATAAGTAGCGAGAGCAAAAAAGGACTCAACCACCAAGTGGCGATGCCCTTCTAATATAATGTAGGCTTGACTCTGCTAAGTGAGTAGCTAGGCCGTTTTCTTGCAGGAGTGCTAACGCGCGCCCTTACGTTTTCTGATCGTCAAAAGAAAGAATTCCAGGAGATGAGGTGATAGACATTTCTAATATCTACGGTCTTTCCTTGCTTTCCATGGACTTTACTTTCCAAGTAGAGCAGAAGGGCTTGCTTGCTAATAAGTAAAATACCCGGCTGCGGTATGAATGCGTTTGATCGATCCACTTCGTAGTCCATGGGATGGACAACTCCTTCCTCTTGCTTGTCAGAAGAGTCATTGTAACTAGTGCGTCTTTTCTTCATTCAAAGTCTTCGCTTCCCGGTCTTGAAGGTATGTCTGGAGGGTCTTATTTGTGCTTCTCCTTCCAAGCCGTTACTGGCCTTTCTTCTTGACAGCTTTTCCCGGATTCCCTTATCTGTCTCGTATAAGATGTTATATCGTTCGTAAGCCATAGCCAATGGCTTTCTCGCTCCTTCCTTACTAATAGAATATTCCAAAGAAAAAGAAAAAGCTATAGATCGATTCAAGACAGGTACGCTTAACCTGCTTTCCGTTATAACTCAGCTTTCCCTTTAACGCTTAACTTCAATTCCTTACTGCGTGGCTAAGCTGCTACTCACGACTTAGTTAGTATGGTTCGCGGAGTGTTCACTCCGCACCGTAGTTCGCTCTCGCTGCTTTCCTTGTCATTGACTTTTAGTTGTCTTTTCCGTAGGTTTTCTTAGTTGGAATTAAAATCATACCTTTCCCGAACTAGAAACTCTCTAGGGGCTAAGACCAGATAAGCAGCTAAGACCTCTCCTTACTCGTCTCGCCTTTCGCTCCTACTCCTCTAACTCAGGTACTGGCCTTTCAAAGCTTCTAACTCGGCTTATTGGCCTAGGCATTCTAATATCATGAAATACACCGCGAGCTAACCAAAGAGACGAGCAACTCGCACTAGTCGTAACAGCAAGAGGTTTCAGCATCCTCATATGCTTCCTAGCCAGAAAAGAAGGACTTTTAGGTAACTAACCTGTGTGACATACCCAATAGCTCTTCCAAAAGGGTCCTACTACTCCCATTCATGAACAACCTGTAAGGGTAAGGCCAATGGCATAACAAAGACTCATGTAGTTAAAGAGCTACTACCTAGCGAGGTTCTTTCAGAACTGCTACTAATACAATGGCTAGTTGAGCAAAGCCAATCTCCTAAAAGGTCCCAGGTCTAGAAGTATGGCATATGTTGTAGATTCGCCGACGAGGAAGTAGTCGATTTGCTTGATTACGTCTACTTCTAAGACATAGTATTCTCTATTCCTACATGAATGAATCTGTCACCATAGCAAAGTAGCTAAATCCTAGTAGTTGATGAATGAAGCTGAGCCAGACTACTTTATTTAAGAATTTCTCTTTCACAAAAGCTATAAATTCTTTTAAGGAAGAGAAGCAGCTTAAGCGAAAGGGATCTCGCCTAGTCTGCTGGTACGATGTCTTTTGGAGGTTGGTTGTCACGAGCCCTATCATCAAATCTAGTCTCGGTCATTGAAGGAAAAACCACACCTCTATATGGTTTGAAAAGGGTCTTTCAGAGCTGGCTTTTCTTCTTCATTCAGTCAAGTCAAGGACAGGCCAATCTACCCCACCCATGCTTTGTCTGGTTTTCTAAGTCATTTACGCGGCCAAAGCAATGAAAAGGCGAAAGGAAGTAGTCATTGACTTGTTCACACAAAACTATGCCCAAGCAAGGGCGGGCCAGCACATACTACATCTCAGTGGGGACTCTTTTGAAACGAAGAATAGAAGGAATAGAAGAAGCTGTGGGAATAACCGGTGTTGAAGGCCGTAGCTACTGCTCTCGTACGAGATTGGTATTGTTGGAATATGCGCTGTTCTCTTTCCTCGCAGGTGAAAGATCTATTTAATTAAATTAACAGAAAGGCTCGTTCCCCTAGTCCTACTGCTCCTTCTAATGCTACTGCTTCCTTTAGCTACTCCGGTATCGGCATCGGCAGCATTCACAGCTGAGCTTCTTCTACTTCTATCACTCTCACTTGCAGCTTAGTCTGTAAGAAGAACCATGGGATTCGATCCAGAGGATGATTGAAGAGTTAGCTAAACTAAAGAAGAAGAACGATTACATCCTTCTGAGTGAGCTCCTACTCGTAGTTAGAAAGAGGATGCTGCCCTCTAAAAGAGTCGGATTAGCCTGCCCGGATTTTCAACTAGCAGATTATGTAAGACCATCTATTTCAAGAAGACCATCAACCGCTGATAGGACAAGGTAATGTAATTAACTTAAGTACCAGAATCGTAAGGACCATCTCGACTTGAGTTCTCAGTGGAACTTCTATTCTATATAGACGCTATTTCGCGAGGCCCCTCCTAACTAAGGAGAAAGGTTTGAGGCAAGGGAGAGGCGCTCGGACGGCCATACATATCATATTACGCTCGCTCGGTCGTACCAAAAGCGCTCGGTCTAGCCAGAAGCTAAAGCCGAAGAAGAGAAGAAGAAGAGAGTTTAAGAGAAATCCGAAATGAAGTATACGAGCTCCGCCGTAAAAGAAAGTGGAGTCGCCTCCTTTGAGTACCTAGAGACCGACGGGTACGTGAAGGGTTCCGCCCTCGCTTCTCTTGTGGAGTTTCCTCGGGAGGGGATCCATCCTAAGCCGTGTTCATCACCTGAAAGAATTTTCAAGTGTTTACGAAGGCATGCTTTAGAGATTTTATTCTTCTCAAGGGATCTTGTAATTTCCAACGGCATTGCTTGCTCGCTCCGTTGCTCGTGGGAATTCCACGCCCTAGCCTAGCTGGGGGAGAATTCTTCTTTTTAACTTGAATCTGTTGGAATGATAGTCTTTCGTTTTCTTGGTAGCCCTCCGGAAGCCAGATTTATAATCTCTCCTGGGCCACTCTTAATAGAGAGATTAGGGACCGACTGGCCAGCCCTTCCGAAGCCAATGACAAGCCCTTGAACCAACCCGCGCCGGACCCCTCACTAGAAGCAAACAGCAAGGGCAGAGCCCCCTGCCGCTACAGACCAAGCAAGGGCTTCTTTTTAAGATCTATCATTTGAGACTTTGACTTTTCCCTTATACATATAGAGAAAAAAGATATACTTATTCGTTGCTCTTTATGTATAGATAGGGAAATATGAAATGCCTTTCTGGTATCTATATATATTCCCCGAACCCGTCTTTCAACAGATACAAACTAAGCCAAGGAAACCGAACCAGCTCCCTTATAGCAGAAGCAGGGGGCACCAATCCAGGGGAAGAGGGGAATCTCACTTTAAGAGTGCGAGTCCCCTTTCCCACATTACGATTACTAGTCTGCCCTTTGGGAAGAATTAGTAAACTTTTAAAGTTTCAGTTCTTGATCTGTTAGCCGGAATAGCCGGCCGGGAGCTCTGTTCTCAGTTGCCGTTCAGCGTCTATGAATCGAAGATTTCCAATCTCTCCCTGGACTTTACATCCGCTTCCAGATTAGTTACTTGGTTTTGAGCCTAGACCATCCGAAAAAGCTGCTTGATCCGCAGACGCTGTTAGACGTGGATCTGCTCCTGACTAAAGACTACTATCCAACAGGGAATATCTAACAGGGATATCCTGTTTCAAGAGGTGGGTCCGGTGGGAAGGCGTAATAGAAATCCGCCCTTGCGTGGGGAGTGCTTTCTAAGGCTGTATCCGTTCCCTTGGTCAAAGAAGCAAGTCAAAAAGCCTTATATCTTTATAGGAAGTCCGCTGCTTTTGTAGCTGCTTCTTGTTTCCGTGTCCGATTAGAGGAATCTAATTTGCCTATTTGAGGGTGGGCGGTTCTTATGTATGATTTTCTTTTGGATTAGCTGAACACAAAGAATCACTCTATTTGGTCTGATGCGTCCACCTCTTGTCTTGAAAGCCGAACCTCAACGAACTAGAATCGGATTACCTGTTCAAGGGTGTCACGTGCTTATGTAGGATTTTCCTTGTTCCGAAAGGTCAGCAAGGTCCGTATCTTTCTTTAGTAGGGGGGTTCCAAACCTCGCGTAAGTAATAGAGTACAGGGCTAGCCCGAGGCGAACTTAGATTCTTCCTGGGTCGATGCTTTATTTAATAAAAAGTTAATGGGGACGGACTTCGTTGGATATATATGCCTACGTGGAAAGGAATTCCCTTACTTACTATAAAGCTTAGATTGAATAAGGGGAGCTCAGGCACTTTCACATTTTCTTTTTTGATAACAGCTTAATGTTACCGCGCAGGAGGTTTCAACCACCCACTTTTATAGCTTCCGAGCAGGGAAGCCGCTGAACGTTAAAGGGGGCCTCAGCCGATTTAATCTTTCTCACCTTAAACTAAGAATTTTAATTTTAAATCCCTTACCTCAACCTCAACAACGAAGAAAGACCCCTATTACTATAAAACTTCGAATTTCTATCTTCCCTTTCAAGCTGCTCCAAAAGCCACGGACCCAAGTTAACCTACCCAAGCGGGGGCGGTCTAAATACCTCCGGTGGTAAGTTTCATGAGAAATTTTATCTTTTATTTAAGACCATATATATCAACTTTGATTACTAATTTTTAATTTATATATTATAAGCCTTCCATGGCAAGCCCTGTTCACAAGACAGGCAAAACCCGCGAGGCACTCGAGGTCTTTATTTATAGCTAACACAAATAGACTATGCTAAGCTCTATGGGTTCACTATAAAAATAGAGCTCATTGGGCTCCGGAGAACCTTTGCTATCAGAGCAGGAAATGTTCAGTGTGGACAGGTCCCCAGCTGCTGCTTTTTTCGGCTTAAGCTGAGGGCGGTTTAACCAACCAATTCCAAACCTGCTTTCGTGGATGCGTAGGTCGAAAGGGCTGAGACTTCAGGATCGACCATAACTGAAGGACCCTCTGGTTCGACATTCTATCTCTCTGGGTGCTCTGGAAATCTAAAACATTTGTTTTCATTCCCCGGTGGGTGATTGTCTGGGCCAGCCGATATCTCTTCATTCGGACCAGGAGAGAAAGTAAGCGTTTTTAACCATTCTGCCTTCAAGAGCCTTTATTGGGACATCGCCAGGCCAGGCGACATCTAAGGAAGATTGACCACCGTCGATTGAAGACTAGGCGTCGAATGCCCTCTTAGTGGTACTTCTTTTTTCACGCTCTCGAGATGAGCGCTCACTTTATTCATGCTACCGCTGAACTTAGTGACATATGGGATAGATGTAGGCATTCCCGCTCTTGGAGGACAGAGTCAAGCAAGGGATTGATGCGAGCTGTTAGCGCTTTCCTGTTGATGCGGCATTAATGTCTCTTGCTGGTGGAAGGACAAATGCCCAATGTCTTAGAGAAGGAGCTATTGGGGATATCATAGGTAAGAATGAAGCCAGAAGGAAGGGCTTTTTTCGACAAGAATATAGGCTGTTGAAAGCTCTCTCTGTTGGCTCTGACTCTTAGCCTTTCCTGCTTTACTGCTTGGAGGAAGAGAATCAGCTGTTACAGACCCGGTTGTGAAAGAAGGCAAGTCTACTGACTTGGCTCTTTGAAGGACAACTTCCCTTGTTAATGTACGAGCAGGGGACTAGTTGAAAGATGCCCACAATCAGATGCTAGAGGAACTGAACTGCCAATATGTATATCAAGATCAATAATAAAGGCAAGATTATGTTCTGCTCTTGTCTCAGATTTCACCTCTCTGCGTGGGAGAGGGTAATGAGGAGGTAGCGTCGTAGGGACTCGAGCTTTCTCGTTCTTTTTCTTTTCGCTTTCGGATAACTCTGTCGATCAACACTAATCTTTCCCTTGGGTGCCGCCTATCTGGCTAATTCGTCTAGATCTTATCTTAATGGTTGCCCAGGTTTTGATTGAGCAGAGTCCGCAAAAGAAAAAGTAAAAATCTTCAACCCCACCACCGGATCTACCCGACTCCGTGACATGTCCACATCCATATATTCAATACTCAAAGACCGGCTCTTCGGAACAGTGAAAGAGTAAGGTCACGAGAAGGAGTAAGCATCGTGACGGGCGACCCGAATGATGGAAGGTTTAGAGTCATTACATTCCTCCCTCGCCCCCAGCGGCAAGCGTTAAGCCGGAACCACCCAACCCCATTCTTATGGTTTTTGCCCCCGTACCTAATTCATTAAAGGAGTTGGTTTCCGAGAACTTGAAATGCGGAGAATGCTAAAGTTTGGCCCTCTGGTTGTCATTTCATCCTTGAGAATTGTATATGAACATGGCTATCCTCCTAGGGTAGGGGCTTTCGCCTTCACCAAAGAATCACTTAGTAGTGTAATTCGAAGATCTTTCCTAATGGATGATGAGTATTGTGCTGTCATGATTCAAATGGTTCTTATTATTAAGGGGAGGTGCCGCCGAAGGTTGTTTAATGTACCATCTGTGCAGACTAGTTCCCCTTCAGGGGAATATCGAATCGGCTCTCATTCCTGCTTGAATTCAAAGGCCAATCAATCTTATGAAAGAGCCCTGCCTCGGGTCGGATCTCATCTTACTAGATGAAGGAAAGGCTAAGAGCGCATTCTATGCCTAGTGGTTTTGGGAAATGGGCAATCAGTTAACTGTCAACCCAGAGACCTTTTGGCTCGCTAGGCCCCTTACTCTTAGAACGGCTTACACATGCCCTCCTACTGCTACTTTGAATCTGAAGGAGGCTTACAGCCCTGCTAACTCGTTTAAAGAAAGTCAACCCATGCACCAATCGACGGTTCCGAGTTCGTTCTATTAAAAAAAAAGTAGCCGGATTTTCACTCTGTCGGGCGATTCCTCTTTGAGCGATTTGGCTTGGCCACTGCCACTAAAGAAAGAGTTTTCTTTTGACCAAGATAACGAGCTAGCCACAAAAGCTACCACTGAAAGAAGGTAAACCGAAGCAGACAAATGAAGTCGAATTGGCCTAGCCTAACGGTTCTATAGCCTCTACCTATTGAGTTACTTCGGATGGGGTTCAAGAGTTGCTTTCAGAGCCCTTGATTGAGATCTCCGTCTCATCACGAACTCATAAAGACAGCGATTCTCTTTTCTATTCTTTGGCAGATTACTTGCGGAAGGAATGCTTGCTGTCAGCAGTTAAGGGACAAAGGGAAGGTGAGGAAGGTAATCCGACTACGGCACTAAGACTAATTCAGTCTATTTGGCGACTATTCCTACTGCTACTACTACGGCTACTGCAGTAAGGAAGGAATACGGTTTCAAACTGAACTTGTTGCGAGGGGTTAAAAATGGATTATACTCTTTCTCTCCATCTTTCGTCTATCCTATGTCTCTTTCCTCTGTTCTTTGTCCTTCTCCTACTAGGAGTAGCAAGAAAGTCGTCAATTGGATATATGATAGATAGTATGGGGACGGTGCTTCGGGTTAGCACTCTCTATTTTCTTTTCGTTGGTGAACAAGTCTCATTCGTTTGGCCGGCTTAAAGGCAGACAATCTTCAGTTTGAGGAAAACTCCGTAGAGATCACTGCTGATCCATTTGTGAAAGCTCTTTTCCAACTAGTCCATCCCATTGAATTGAATGAAAGACTATCTCGACTCGACCCTTCACTACACGTCTCTTTGCTTTCTATCTCTTACAGACAGAATAGATGAAGGTAGTCTTTCCTTAGATTGATAACCTTTTCCCTTGTAGTTTTCTTTCCATACAGAAGAAATTCCTTTTTAGAGGATCCCTCTTTCTCGCTCAAAAAGAGCTCGGAACCTAGCCCGAGAGAGAAAAGCGTGCATTACGAGTACTGCCCAGATCTTCTCAATACAAGATCGAAAAGGAGGGGTCTTTCTTCTCAAGTAGTAAAGAAGGACCGGGCCTTCCCTAAATATTTTCTTATAGAGCCTAGGTTGAATATTGGGGAGCTTTGACAACTTCCCAAACCCCCACAGCTTAGAGGTCGGTGAGTTTAGAGACCTATAATACCCTTCTCACTAACCGTAGGTTCGAGCGAAGGCTACTTCAATAGATTCATAAAAATGAGCAGAACAGTTAGTGCTAGTACAATTGTTATCCCATCAATGACCATAGCCCGAAGCAGACCTGGAAGCTGATCTGCGAGTGTGAACGATTAATATCGCCTTTTCTTTTATGCAAAAAGATGGAGATTTCGATGGCCATACCAGTGATTTGGAGGAGATCTCTCGAAAAGTATTTAGTGCCCATTTTGGTCAACTCTCCATCATCTTTCTTTGGCTGAGCGGCATGTATTTCCACGGTGCTCGTTTTTCCAATTATGAAGCGTGGCTAAGTGATCCAACTCACATTGGGCCAAGTGCCCAGGTGGTTTGGCCAATAGTGGGCCAAGAAATATTGAATGGTGATGTGGGCATAAGGGTCTTTATGATACAATCAAAATTCGCTTCATTTTCAATTAGGCCTTGCTCTGGCTTCTTTAGGGGTTATTACCTCCTTGGTAGCTCAACACATGTACTCTTTACCTGCTTATGCATTCATAGCACAAGACTTTACTACTCAAGCTGCATTATATACTCATCACCAATATATCGCAGGATTCATCATGACAGGAGCTTTTGCTCATGGAGCTATATTTTTCATTAGAGATTACAACCCGGAGCAAAATGAAGATAATGTATTGGCAAGAATGTTAGACCATAAGGAAGCTATCATATCTCATTTAAGTTGGGCCAGCCTCTTTCTGGGATTCCATACCTTGGGGCTTTATGTTCATAATGATGTCATGCTTGCTTTTGGTACAGGTTACTAGTCGCCCCGCCGTCTGCCAATCGACTGCATGCGTTCGGTTTGCTTGCTTGCATCCGAGTTCCGAGTTCTTAGTTTTATTTTATTTTTATTAGTATCTAAAATATACTTATATTATTTATTTATTAATTATCTATAATGTGTATTTTATTGTTTGTTTGTTTGGTTGGTTGGTTGCATTCCCTACTTCTGTGCTAGCATCTCTGCTCTCCGCTTGTCTCTCTGATTTCCCCGCTCTTCAGTTGTTGTTTACCCCCAGCTTTCTTCTCAGAATCTTGCTCGACTTGACTTCATGTGTTATTCTCTGCTTGTATTATGGTGGGAGGATGTCTTAGTGTTAGTGTATTTTTCTCTACCAGGAACATTGCTTTCAATGCTTCTACCGCTTCTACCATTGGCCTGGAAGACCACTTCTTTCTATCAATGGCCACAGGACCTTAACGCCCTATTCTCCATCCTTCTTAGGCAGTCGCCATCACAATCGGAGTTCAGTTCCTCCTTCTCGAAATCAGAATCTGACTCGGAACCGTCAATCTCAACTGGAAGACCATAAGACATGGGAAAGGGAGTGACTCTTCCAGCTACTGGATTTCCTCACAATGAGTCCTTTCTCTTTGTTCATAAAGTCACACGCCCTGAAAGGCCCAGGTGGTGATCCCAAGCGAAGCGATCCAGTAAAGGGCCTCTCCTTCCTTACCTATACTATATGTTAATAGTGCCTCTACTAGACTTTCCTTCCTTATTTAGTAAGTAAAAGGGAAATTCATACTCCTAATGGTACCTTAGTTCGCCATAGGCGTCTGAAGGTGGAGTGGAGTGAAGGCATTCTCTTAGGAGAAGCCCGCCAGCTTACTATACTAAGGGAAGAAAGAGGGTGCTATTTAACAGTGGTAGGGGAAGTCGCGCAACCAGACTCTTGTTCTTCCTCTTCAGCGGCCAAAGCATTAAGCAGTTGTTTTCGGTTCGTTTTGAGTTCGAGTTCTGGACCGATGGGAACTGTAGCTAACAAGTGTGCCCTAAGTTCCATCCTACTTAGACTCTTTTTACTATATTGGCTGGCAGGACGGGTGCCAAGTTATTAGTAGCTAGGCAGCTAAGCCAGTAGTAGTTCAGTTCAGGTCAGGGCATGAGGCTACAGTTTTTATTTGCGGTCGTGAGACAGAGGTCAGAGGCAACTTGTTATATAGCGTGTTAATAGATCTTCTTCTATTCTATACTAGTAGTAGTAGTAGCAGTAGTGGGGGAATCGGTTTCTTAGGTAAGGTTTTCTTGATTAGATTAAAAGGAAATTCAATTTGAATTGCTCTTTGTCCCAACATTCAGCCGAGGTAGGCTACTAACTTGCTCGTTAGAAGTAGTTAACGAACGGAAAGAAGGCCATTAGCATTAGATGTCTATCAGACAAGATGGATGCCCGCTCCTTGGGTATGCAAAGGGCTCTTTTCATGCGTGCTGGTCTTCATGGTCTGTTGGTTTTTCTGTTCTCGTGGGGGAGATTGGCGCATCTACAAGTTGAGAGTGTGCTCGGGCAAGTGGGCTAAGCAGAACTACTAGTAACGGGATTTGCCTGCAATACGAGGGGAACTCTTTTTTGAGAACTTTAGCTACGGACTTAGGTTAGCTAGCTCAGCTTCTCCTATGGCTATTTGGATTAAGGAACTAGGGTAATGCAAAGACAAAGAAGGCCGGTGAGTCGAATCAGGGGCGGCAGCTCGATTGGACTATTTAAAAGAAGGTTTCTTCCTGGTGTGCTGCTTCCTGCCACTACTTTTTCTTTTTCCTCTATAGGTTGAATTCATATTCAAGAGTGAAATTCCAGTTTATCTAGTGGAATTCGTCTTTCTCTTCCTAAACTGGAAATACACGCTTTTCTTGAGGGAACCCTCGAGTACCCCCCTTGCCCCTAGTTTAGGCTCATTAATTGCGTATAATCGAACAGGCCGAACCTAACGCGAAAGCCGTGCGCGGTATCCGTTTTCTTTTTTTAACAGGAGAAGTCTATTTATATGAAGGAATTACATTGAATAAAGTAGAGGAAGAAAACACCCCGGGTGCCTTCCTATGTTGGAACTCCCGCCAATTTCATTACCTGCACCTGCTCATGGTTTACTTTCTGGCATATTTACTATCTTCGTATATTTGTTATTTCATATGTTATATTCTTCTTCTCTAGAATAGTTGAATTCCACTTTCATTTCCAACATATTGAAATAAAGGAATTGGTGGATCTCTCCCATCAGACAGATCAACGGCACCGGGCATGGGATACACAGGCAGAAGAGCTGATTTGACCGGGCAGACCAGATGAGCGAGATTGATTTAAAGCGAAAGCGCTGTGCCAACTTGCATACAAGATTTATATATGGATGGATACTCTATTAAAATCCTCTTCATAAGTCCTTTCATACAAGCTATTCAAAGTCTATTGGCTTTCTGGCGTCGACCGCTAAGCCTCGCTTATGCACGAGAAAGATCGTCGATAGGAAAGCTCTGCACCAACGACGGCCCCTTCTCTTTACCTTTCTCGTCCCCTACCTTTGCTGGCTTGAATGGGAGAAAACGGGCGGCTAGCGATGTCTCATATGTCAGTAGCAGTGAATGACAGCAAGGCCAGGTAGGCGAACATTCTTCTTGCCTGGTCTTTTATAGGTATGTTAATGTTCAGTCTTTGGTCTAGTACGGTTGAGTGAGTTCGCTTGATCTTTGCTAATTGGCTGACATTGTTCTTGCTGTATACTGGTATAAAGCATATCTCTATATTTAGAATACTTCTTTGAGTAAGATCAACTATCATCTGTTCCAAGAGCCCTCTATCACCGGGAGCCCGAGCGGCATTAAGAATAGCTTCTAAAGGAGAACTGGCTAAGGCTAACGAAGCCTAGCTCGTTTAGGTCTTGCCATTCCTACCTATCTATCATTGGTCAACTCGGAAATCAGCTAGACCCGACTTTCTCTTTCAAATGAATTGATTCGCCAGTTTATGAGCACTCAGCCGGAAGGCAACGCTATATCTCTTGCTATGGCTCTTAGCTCATTATTGGTGGGGTATCTGGTCAGCACACTAAGAATGAAGTAGTACGATCGGCGGGCGTTGGAAAGAGAGCTTCAGTACAATTATCGCTGCTTAGCGAAGTGAGGTACAAAGCACCTTTCCGTTCTTTGCTTTGCGTATGCTGGTTAGAAAGAAAATTTTATCTTTGTACTTGTTTGGAATCTTTCTCTTGGTATGAGGTTTGAAACCCCGCTTTTTCCCTTGAGCTTGCATGCTGCTGGCTTATCCATTGCTGATGATTTTCCGAAAGTAGGTTCGAATGACTTAATTGCAATTGGTGAGGATGGCTCGTTTTCTTCTCGTAGATTTTCCTTATCTAAGCTATATCAACATAGCCAACTAGAAAACTCATCCGCTTGTCAATTCTTGGTGTAATACTCACTCGTAAATAATTGGTGTCAGAATTTTCATTTTTCACACTGATTTCCTATTTTCTTTTCTTGAATCATCCGTGTAAAAATTAGGAATTCCTCTTCCAACTCGTCCCAGAATGGGCGTTATGGCAAAAAAAAAAGAAAAAGAAAAGGAGAAATTTGTCCAATAGTAACAAATGGTGCCTCCACAGGTTGACACCCGATCCAACCTAGTAGTAAGCGATCCGCCAAAAGCAACCAAAATATTCCTTGGTGAATCGGGCGAAAACTTGAACTACGTACATACATATTTTTAAAAAACGGTAAAGCCAACAGACATATAAAAACTGGTGCTATTGCGGCTACACCTCCCGATTTGTCAGGTATACTACGAAGAATGGCATGGATCGGTAGGAAATACCATTCCGGCACAATATGAGGCGGGGTGGACATCGGATTAGCAGGTATATAATTGTCGGGATGCCCCAAAACATTAGGAGCATAAAAAATCCAAATGGAAAAAAAGATAGCAAAACCTACCCAACCTACTAGATCCTTTACATAAAAATAAGGGTAAAAAGAAATTTTATCCATCTCTGAATGTACACCCAATGGATTATTTGATCCATATTGATGCAATGCGGCCAGATGAAGAAGACTGGCGCCTACTAAAATAAAGGGGAGTAAATGATGAAGACTAAAAAAACGATTAAGGTGGCATTGTCCACGGAGAACCCACCCCAAAGCCAGGTTACTATGGTATCTCCTACTACAGGTATGGCGCTAGCTAAGCTTGTAATTACTGTAGCTCCCCAAAAACTCATCTGACCCCAAGGTAGTACATATCCTATAAAAGCTGTCACAATCATTAATAGGAAGATTACAACTCCGAGACACCGAACAAATTCCCTAGGACTGCTATAACTCGCATGATATAGACCACGAAAAATATGAAGGTGAACCAATGAAAAACATACTTGCCCCATTAGCATGCATATAACGGAGCAACCAGCCCCCTTCAACATCTCTCATAATGTGTTCTACGCTGTTGAAAGCTAGATCCACATGAGGTGTGTAATGCATAGCTAAAAAAACGCCAGTCACTATCTGAATGACTAAACAAATACCAGCTAACGAACCGAACCCCACCAATAACTAAGATTGCTAGGGGTTGGATAATCTATCAAATGCTGATTAAGTGTGGAGGATATAGGTTGTTTTAAGAAGAGAGAATCGTTGGTTCCTTAGAGTCATTTATTTATTTCTCTTTATATCGTGACAACTCTTGCTCCCCCACCTTTTGGCATTCTGGGGCCCTACTATATATAAATAGAAATTTTTCCTTTCTTCCACCTCCGAAGTGGTATAGAGCGAAAGAAGCGTCGAAGGGGTCGGGTCATCCTGGGTTACTGAAGAGTCGTCCGACTGCTCGGTGACCGAATCAGAGAGGTTTTTAGCGCTTTCTCTTTTCTTTTCTCCAGCACTCTCGGACTGATCATCTTGCTGCAAGAAAGCAAGCTTAGGAATGTAATGGAAATTTAGGTCTCTGCTCGCCTTGGAAGATTATTCTTTCCTCCTCGGTGAAAGAGGGCAAAGGTGTGTGGGAGAAAGAATTCTAAAAGGAGATAATTTCATAAAGTCACTCTCTCCAACCTTTTCTATCTATCTTTAGAAGTAGGGCGAGAGAAAGTCAATATGATATTTGCGTTGGTTTTTCCAACGGAAACTAAGCACTTTTTTCTTTCTCATTCGGAAGGCTCAGTCCCCCACTTCGATTACCGCACTGTTAGCATCTCCGATCCGAGATCAAGGGATTACTCCGTTAGGTCTTTTCGGTCCGAAGCCGGCCGGTAATGGACCTACTTACCTTGCTTGTAGACTAACTGCGGAGCTAACCCTTTTCTTGGTGGTTGCTACCAAGACGATTTCTTTATGCCCATCAAAGGACCTCGAGATGCTAATCCACGAAAAACGATACGAGAAATTCTAAAGAACTTATATACGGAACGAGGGCGACCCGTGGAAATACATCGGTTTCTTACTCGTGCAAAGGAACTATTTCTTGGCAACTTGGACAACTTATAACGATGTTTGTCCCGCATATCACTAGGAAGATCGGGATCTTTACAAAAGGCTTTATAAAGCTTTCGTCTCAATTCATATTTAGCCGCGAGCAATCTACGTTTGTGATCTCGTATATTTCGCTTCTCCGACATCTTACTGAGTTTCCCCCTCATCTTTTTGCAAAAAGCCGCTCCACGGTGGTAAAGTCTCATCTTGTGTGTTGGACGAAGTGACAATAGTCACATTGAACCCTCGAATATGTTCGAAGATCTCGAAATGATCTTCCAGTTCGGGGAGAATTCGCAAAACTCCGTTTCCATCGAGAATTGAATAGAGTTTTCCCGTATTTCGACCGGAGAATCTAATAGAGACATTACTGTGGAGATTCTTACCAAAAAATTAGACATTACATGCCCTCGGAGAGTGCTTTGTCGTGCTAGGTCACTGACATATCCTTTTTTGTCTTTATTTGACCCCAAGAATGGATTGGATCGAAACGACTTTCCTGTCGAAGACCTTTCTATCTGTATTAATTTCTGACCGCACGGAATCTCCATAGCCAATTTTCCATTTTTGATAGAAGGTGCTGCTTTTGGTACTACTCTTATTTTACACAATCCAGGAACTTCCATAACGTTGGCGTGATTCAGTTTGAGCAACGGATCCTGACGTGATACATCTTCGTAATGAAAATAGAGTGGAAACATGAGTTGGCTTTTCAAGTATATATAGAAAGCACTGTGAACTATCGCCTTCAAAAAGATAGCTGAACCTCTTTCTTCGATCGGAATACGGATGAGATCAAAAAAAGAGAAAGGGTACAAGAATCATGAACCAAGGGGGGCTTGAAGAGAAGCAGCAAAATTATGGCAAGGGTAAACCATGAAATTGCCGGAAGTTCTCATCGGTGAAAGATCGATAGAACTCCCGGTAAATCTCGGAATGTCTTCCCCTTCCTGATATGTCTTGTATATAGCTAGTCAAAGTCCCCCACATGATATCCCGCTGAAAAGAATGGCGGAGTGCACTTACAGATTCCGTGGAATCTTCAATAAAAGAAAACGCATGCTCTCGTATGTTATTGTAGGGGGACAATTCCAGAATGCGAGGAAGATTGGGCTCGCTGAGCATTAGCTCATGAAGCCTATTTTGCAAGGCGCCCTTTACTTCCAATATTTGTAGTTCCAACAATTCTTGATCATATATCCGCCGGTAGTGTCCGACATGGATTGCCTGATCAAAATGTTCTCTAACTATGGCCCCATACTCCCCGGGGCGAGTTTGGGGAGGCAGACCATAGTAATTTTGGTTCTCTAGAAATGTGATCCGGCTATATAGCTCAGCTTCGTTATTCGCCGCGATCACATTTCGAAAAGTAGCGAGCTCTTCTGAGCTTGAAGAAGATGAAGATTCCTCTACTGGGCCATTAGTAGGGAATTGTATAGTAGGTGTCGTCGGTATCAAAGCATTGCCCCCCCGTCGCAATAACTGATGGTTATGAATTGATGGAGCCAAGAAAGTTTTTTTGGCTTGAAATTGAAAGATACCCGAGAACCATAATCTTTCCTAGAAACAGCTTCTACGACGATAGGCATAAAGGCATGATTAGTTCCACAAATCTCACTGCACTGACCATAGTAAACTCCTTCTCGTTGTACCGAAATAGAGGTCTGATTTAAACGACCAGGTACAGCATCACATTTGACACCTAAGGAAGGTACAGCCCAACTATGAGGTACATCAGCAGGTGTTACAATAATACGTAAATGAGTTTTTTCTGGTACAACCACTCTATTGTCCACTTCTAATAAACGTGATTGACCCAATTCTGGATCATCTTCTGGAATCGTATAACTGTCAAAAGTGAGTGACTGTTCATCTCCACTGTTATAGTCCGAATACTCATAAGTCCAATACCATTGATGTCCAATAGCTTTGATAGTAATGGCTGGATCTACTACTACCTCGTCCATTGAATATAAGAGAGCAAATGATGGTATAGCAATGAACATCAGGATGATACTAGGAAATATGGTCCACAGAATCTCGATAGTAGTTCCATGAACAATCCTTTGCGGGATTGGATTTTTTTTATAGTGGAAGTGCCATAAAGCGCGAACCAAGATCCATGATACGAAAACAAAAATCAGAATCAAAAGAAAAAAGATATCGTGATGTAAGTCTATAATTCCTTGCATCATAGGTGTTGCTGCGTCTTGAGATCCTAATTGCCATGGTTCTGCTGCATCACAAGGAGCAATTGTGAGGAATAGACATTCTAGAACAATCATCTTCTTTGGTTCATTCTTTGACTGCTCTGCTCCCCCAAAGAAAAAGAGAGACTTGCTCTCCCAATTCAGGAAGACGGGAATCGCCTTGGTCCAACCAAGAAAGGCATGGAGTGAAGGGGCATAAAGAAAAGATTGGCTCCTTCTAAAGCTCTCTTTCTTCCCTACGATATTTCTAGTTTGAAGGAAACCCTAAAAAAAAAGGAACCTTTCCTCTCCCCAGCCATTTCGGGTTAAGAAGATGTGAAAGCGCCTTTATCTCTATAAGAACGGTGCGTTCCGAGGTGTGAAGTGGGAGAGAGGGGATTTCATAATTGTGGTTTTGAATAAGACGACCTTTTCATTTTTCATTTTTTTTCTTTTTGAAAAAGTAATAAGAATGAGAGGTGTTAAGCTTTTTATCATCCTGGCGTCGAGCTATTTTTCCGCAGGACCTCCCCTACAGTATCGTCACCGCAGTAGAGTTTAACCACCGGATGGATTGGTGTTGTTCCTCTACGCCTAGGACACCAGAATATCGAACCATGAACGAAGAAAGGCGTGCGAGAAAAAGAAAAAGCATATTGGATAGTGATTATGAGGCCCCAATTCTTGACTGGAGGGGACACCAAAGGCCTCCGCCCTTCCATCCCATGGATAGATAGAGAGGGAGGGCAGAGCTCTTGGTTTTTTCATGTTGTAAAAGAGTTGAACAATGAAAATAGATGGCGAGTGCCTGATTGAATTGATCGGGTCATGTAGGAACAAGCAAGAAAACGGATGTGCGTACTAACGGCTTTCGCGCTAGCTCAATCCGTTGCTTCTTCTACCGGTCTGTTAGGATGCCTCAGCTGCATACATCACTGCACTTCCACTTGACACCTATCGTAATGATAAACGGCTCGTCTCGCCGTGACCTTCTCTTGAATTCTCAAAACTTCTGTCGCTCGATCCCCGCAGGGACAGAGAACCCCTTGCTCGCTCTGTTCAAGGATATCAAAGCTGCAGTTTGAAAGATTCAAGCCTACAAGGCTCCTTAACCATCAGGTCTGAAAACCATATTATATCAGACCTATTGGGACATCATTAGTAAATCTTTTTGTGACCAAATAAGAATAGCTTTGCTAGCACCTTCTGTGCACCACATATGAACCAAACCTTCATCACTCCGATCCCTAAAGTGGACCATCCTGAACTGATCAATCAGTTTAGATCGTGTAAGCCTTTGCAATACCACGTAGAAGATTTTTACAACAATTATTGTATCGAGACTCATACCTTACCTGGGCAGCCTCATTAGTACTAACCAAAGCAGCTTCATCCCTGGGAGAAAGAGAAAGACGTCTTCCAATATTCTCATCATTCACTCCCGTGCATAAGTAAGACACCCTCTCAGATAGATAAAATTGACTGCTTTAAAAAAGATGTGAGATCAGGAAGCAAGAGTATAAATTATTTCAATAAGGCATCCTCAATCTCAAAAAACCGAAATGACGCCCTACGAGCCGAGCGAGATTGGAGAATTTGTCCATGCATGAGCAAAGAAATTTATCTTCTTTAGCTAGAGTGACAGATTAAGAAGAAAGAGAAGCCGTTGCGGTTCGCATTGGAGCTGCTGTCACTGTCCAAGTACTTCCTCTCCTTTATCAGTCGAGCTCAATTACATCGATCCTCTTAGGCGAGCGACTTCTAGAGCAACTAGTGTTCATCCCCTTTAAAGGAGTGGTGCTTTTGGGATGGAATTCCCCCAAGACCGTGCCTGCTTTGCAGGCTAGCTTTCAGACATCTTCAACTAGTTCCTATTAGGTGAGCTACTTCTTTCACATCTCTATATTAATGAATCTAAGGCTTTATTCCCCGTGACTGGTTGGCTAAGAAGCTTACTTTCGGGAGCTAGTGTACCGGAGGTTAACCTATTCATATCTCCTTAATCGTTATTGGCCAAGACCTTTATTAAGTATTAAGGATTGACTGGCTGGCATGCTTTGAAGCAGGTTAGGGTTGGCGCATATCGGTTGTGGATCTAATCAGCTCCATCAGACCGCCCGCCTTTTGTCGTTCGGATCCCCCTCCTCCGCCGACTCAGGAGCAGGCAAATTGAGATCCAAACGCGGTCGAATCGACTTTCTATACGAAAATTTTCGACCTTTTTTCGGAAGACTGAAGACCAATCTCGATGAAAAAGAGGGATTCGAAGGATGTGACCCGTGCACTCAGCCTTGCTCTCTATGACGCCTGGGAACATGACATAGACAGTCGTCTGTCGCATTTCAAAACTTTAAGACGCGACTTCGGAACTACCCGCTGTTCCATTTGGGATAAATTCATAGCCAACCTGCAAGAATTGGGAAATTCCCAGTTTAAAATAAATTTAAGTTATTTTTATGAATTGTTGATATGTAATGAGAGAGAAAGTTGAACTGCGTATGGCTTGCTTTTTGGAAGATAGATTTGCAAGATATCTGTTCCCGGAAGCAAAAGTAGCTCGAGCCAAAGGCGAGAGCGAGGCCCCCGCTGGAGGGGGGTGAAGATCCAAAACCTATAGGGATTTTACTTTGAAGGTATTCCGTCGAGTGGAAGATCTATATGATCACTCCAAAATTTGAATGGGGGACACACCTTTTTCCGCGCATTGGATTATTTTAAATGGAAATATGGTCAACGATTGCTACTAAGAACCTAAGAGAATCATTTGGATGGCTGATATCTTATGATACGCCACCTAAAGAAGAAAAGAGTAGAACCTAACGGATCGAATCTAAAAATTCCGATTGCTTTCGGGCTTGTCCGAGAATTAGAGCTTTTGGGTGGACATAGTAGTCCTAGCCCAGGAGTTGCAACCGCCCGACCCTCCGAGGAGGGGTTAGTTGCCAGCCTCGAGTGCCTTTGATCCTTGGAATTTACTTTTGGTGTCTATTTCCGCTACTGTCATGATTTAGATTCTAACCTCTTATCTAGCGGTGCAATGGGGACTACGATAGACCGATGCCAAGCAATGCTACCCGAAGACTAAAATGAATAGCTATCGATGAAAGATCCCGCCCATTTCTGGTTTTCTTCGAACCAATGGGAGACTTGCATCTCCGGCGACTCAGATATGGGACTTCCGTCAAAGCTTCCTGGTTGTAGCGAAATAGACCGGCCTATCTACTTAAGAGGGAACGAAGGCCCCTGGACCATGGGAGACTACCAGTTCTTGCTCCGGATGCTGCTACCGAAAGATGGTAAGGAATGGAATGATGAAAGGCCGGGTTCCCCCTAGGTGCCAGTTAGACATGAACTGAGACAGGGGAAGTCCATAAGAAGGGCTGAATCCAAAGCATTGACCCGTCGGGTGATTCACCCTGAAAGACCAGTTCTTCCCTTTCCTTTATGCAAGTGAAGTAACTCATAGTTCACGAAGAAGATAAGCACTCCGCTATATCTTTGATAAATAGGGTAAAGGAGTAACCTTATAGAGAGTAGTAGATAGTAGGTATTGTAACCTTGATAGGACAGATCTATCGATATTCTATGCTTTCATAGTAATGGAAATGGAGTAAAGGAAGATTCCGATAAAGGAGTGAGTGAAGATAGCCATAGCTATAGTCAAAGTGGATAGATGCCTATAACAGTGATCCACTAGGAGAAGTCAGAGTATCGGATGATGGAAATACAGGGTCCGGAAACTTCCAATTCTATAAGCTGGGGAAGAGCCCTAACTAGGAGGCTTCTAGCTTACCATCTATAGTAGGCCTCGAAACCTTTCCATATTCTTCTACTCCAGGTGACATCATAAAGGGGAGCCTTAAGTAGGAGTCCCGGAAGAGGAATCAACAACGGAAGGTGAAACCGGCTGATGGCATCGAAGAAGGCAATGAAATAGGTGCAGAAAGCAGGCCATCTGAAGGAGGAGTACCAGTGGATAGAGAAGGCAATTCCAGTTCCACTATCGGATTCTGGGCATGAAGCCTTTACAAGGGCTGAGCTATCGAAACTAGGGCAAGAAAATCACACGTAGAAGGGAGGGATCCGCCAGATTTCACTTAAAATGAAAGTAATTCCACGAACAGGTTTAGAGTAGTCAATTCAAGACTTATAGTAGGACTTTCTCTGTCGGGAGATGGTTTAGCGCGAGTAGTAGGAAGGGGAGGCATCAAGTCAAAGATTTCCCTCTTCAACTCCGTCCAACAAGAGGAAATTCCATAGCTGATTCCTTGCCATCTACAGTAAGGGACTCCGACAGGTTCTTATGCCAGCCAGAAAGACTTTCACAGAAGGAGGGGTAACGAATGGTTTAGCAGGAGCTGAATAAGTCTCGGAAGTTGCGTTGTAAAGGCTTCACCGGTCAGGCATTCACCAGCTGTTCTTTCTTTAGTTGCTGTATCGGAAAGTCCTCTTAATTCAACTGGAAAAGGTTTATCAGTAGCGGAAGTAACTGAAAATAGTAGAATAATCCACTCCAGCTGAGCTATAAAGATCCCTCTCCTGCCGGAGTCATAAACTCCAGATTCTTCGGCTGTTCCAGGAGCTGCATAAAGGGATGCTTTAGCTGTTGAGGCGAAGAAGGGAATTGAATTGAGGTAAGGCTGGTATAAGAGAATGGAGTTACTGAGCTACTGAGCTAATGGCCTAGAAGTAAGTGGAGTTAAGACAGCTCGTAGCAGTATCGGAATACGATAGAATCCCTTCTTTACTTACCTATAGGCGAGTGATCACGAACGAAGGATGAATAGAGGCGTAGTCTATAGCCGGCATAAGCCGTAACAGGAGTTCGAGTTTTAGTTACTCCAAGAACTACAGGGAATGCCATAGTAGAGCTAAAGCCAATAGCCGTAGCAGTGAAAGCTGTCTATCAGAAGGTAGGAAAGGTCCTCTTGCTCTAGCAGTCAACGAATCTCCATCGGAAAGGGAGGATCTTGTTACTGGTTCAATACCAGAAAGGGAATCTACATATGAAATAGTTCCAATATCGGCACAAAGATAAGCAGGAAATGGTGTAGCATCAGAGTGAATAGTTTATGTAGCTGGTAACTCATTCACCTCTCCAGCTTCTCGAGCTATCTATCTCTAATTCATTACTTTACTTAACTTACGAAGCCAGTCTCCTCTATAAGACTTTCATTCCCTAGACCTCGTAGGCTGATGATTGCCTTGATTGGCCAACAGTATCAGTTCAATCTGGCATTTCATCCTTGGTAAGGGTGTACACTATCAATGAACCAGTAGTTGCATTTACAGCAGAAGATAGATCGGTCCTCGTAGAACGTTCAAGACTTTTAGTCTGTTGTTCCATATCTATTACTAAACCTCGTGGTATCACGTACAAAACATACCATTACCAAGAAAATAATTAGCACATTGGTGTCGGTCTACTAAGCCAGTCAATCAAGTATGTAGTGTATAGTCCATGGTGTAGGACAGGTTTTAGTCCGAGGAGTTCAATTAAAGGATTTATCTATAGTAAGAGTGATCCATGGCCTTGAGCCATGAGTCATAGAAGAATTCCTTCATGCTTCCCATAGGGATAGAAAAGAGTAAAGTGGCCGGTTAAGCAGCTAGTCCTAATCTAGGCACATACGCCGGTTAGAGCAGTGCCTTTTCAAAGCTTAGCTTCTGAGATTCTCTTACTAATAGAAAAAATCTTGATTTCGGTAAAGTCTTCTGCTTCTTGGCCTGGCCCAGATCTTCTTGAATAAACTACTGTTTGCCCCTTGGAATGAAGCCTCTTAGGCTGTCTACCTTTGATTCAATAGTCTCACCTTGGCGGTCTACTGAGAAGGTCGTATCCATGGTAGGGAAAGGCTTCCTTCCTTGATCACGTGGTACGTACCAGGGACCTCACGTATACCTCTTCACCAAGGTCTGACTTGGGAACCAACCTGGAAAGCAATACCGAATTGTCCTTACCTTACATCACAGTTGATTGAAGGTGGTGTCAAACCTCGGTTAGCTCGTTCAAAATCCCCTTTCTAGCTATTACCTTTGCCAGAGGATTTTTCATTTATTTCTGAAGGCCTCTATCTAGCTGTCTAGCGCCTTTTCTGATCATTATATGGAAGAATATGAATCATTAAACGTGACTTTTGAAGTCATAATCTCGCTATCTGCTGGGATCTAGTCCATGAAAGACCTCTCACTGGCTTGCCCACAGGATTTCTTAACCTAGTTTGCAGGAACTTGATGTTAAGTAAACTCCAAAGAGAACTTTCAAATTGCCTTACCTTATCAATTCAACTCTATGGTTAGCAACTGCCATCTAAAGAACTTTTAGAACAGTATTTATTGGTCTAACTGGCTTTAAGCTGAGCTTCTTCTGCAACTGGCTGATCGGATGGAAATAAAGAGGGAAGGACTTTTGTTTCACTTACAGACTGACCGCTAGAATGAAAAGAGGCTTGCTCAGGACGGGAAAGGAATGCCTTAAAGAAAACTCCCACTTAATGACCTGCATCGTCTATTCTCTTCGACGGGTATAAAGGCATTTTGGAGAAATCCTGAACAGATTCTATTAGGGGACCATTGAAGCGTAGAGAACTTAGAATAAAATTTCTTCTTTATAATTTATTAAAATAGAAAATATAGATGATTTGTCCAAATGATAGTAAGTAAGTGGTAAAAAAGAAAAAGAATTAACCTTTGCCACATATTTACATCTTGATTGACAATACAGCGGGGCATGTCCTTCATGGATGGGGTACAATCAAAGAAAGCCAGAACATCAAACCTTTTATTCCCTAGTGGGGATCGGTATCAATGACTCACTTATAGGCAAAAGATAAAAGAGTGGACTTGGTCTGTCATCGCTAAGGCACTTATCTTTCATCTCACTCGCGGAACACTTACTATAGCCTTGCCTTATTCCGGCTCATCTGTGAATGAATGAATCCTTTGACTTTCCTTCCGGAAAGGACTACTCATATAGGGCATACTCACACGGGGACAATCAAAAGGAATAGATAGAGGGAGGAGACGATAAGACAGGATCCCACTGTTTGAATAACTAGGGAAAGGGAGATACCAAGCAAGGATAGGTCTGAAACTGCGACTGAGACAAGGTGCCCAGCAGCCTCGGTTAATATTCTAAAATTGTTTCAGCTAAAGTTTTCTGGTTCAAATGTGGGCTCTTTAAGAGGATGAAAGAGAACCTGTTCCAATACAAAAAAAGTGATGTCAAACAAATCTCTCTTTCAGAAGTCAACTACCTTCGTCTTGGCATAGTTACAAGTTCAATCCATCATTGGTTATAGAATTTTGAAATATCTTACCTTCTAAGCAAAGACTGAAGCGAGTAAGAGAGAGATCCAACTCCAGCTATGAAACATAGTTGAGAGAATAGAACATTAACAGCATAAGAGAAAAGGTATATAGACATATCTCAGATCACTACTCGTTAATCAATTTCAATTCTACGATACGATATTTCGATTTCTTTCTTTTCTAGTCTGACCGATTACAACGAAAGATCCCTCAGTCCTCATCAGTCTTAGTCTTCGTTAATGATTTTTCTACCAGACTTTTCTGAACCTACATATTTCATCTTGACCTTTTCACTCCCGGCACACTGACTATATCTTATCTTTGTTCTAAGAAGATTTACCTCACCTGATGGCTCCCGTCGAACTAGAAGAATTTCGAAAGCAATTCCTCTAGGGCTCCGACACTGCTACTTAAGTTAAGAAGGTCAGCATCAACTTACCTTTCCTCTCCTTAAGAACTCAAGAACTCGGAGCTGCCTGTAAGCCCTAACTCCGAACTCTTTACTCATTAGGTGTACATGGATGGAGCTCTTCCCGAAGCCGAAAAAGGTTCTGAAAGAGCTCGAGCATAGTGTACGAAGCGAAAGGGAATGATGGCTGATAGGTTGAGCATACCTTACACGAGAACTCGTACAACAGGTAGAGGGTTGAAAAGACCCTTCGTGTAGCCTTCTATAAGAAGCTGCGACGAAGCGAATCTCTCATCTGGAACCCTCAGCTTGACGGCTTGACTGCATTACCTTCGTCACCTTCCCTTTGTCCCTTAACTGCTGACAGCAATAAGTAATCCCGGATAAAGCTTTCATACGTGATTCCGAAATCAAATAAAACAAACCGTAAGGAAAGGGACTACTGTAACCTATAAGATCTGGAGTAGCTCCCTTATCTCATTGCTTACTAAGCGCAAACAAAGAGTTCAAAGTCAGCTAGTGAGAT